>MU790690.1:0-50752 GCA_027886635.1 Lentinula boryana | reverse complement strand
CCGGGCTTGGGCCTTACTTTGACAAGGCCCAGGACTGCTCAAGCCCGGCCTGACCCGCGGGCCTCAGGACTGGCCCGGCCCCGCACATCACTATTCAGCATCAACGCCGGGTCCGCATTGTGAAGGAACGTCACTATTCTATCAGTTCAGGTGCTAAAACAAAAAAGGAATTGAATCATGTAACAAATTGTTGAAGAGGCTTTTCCTCCGAGATCTTCTAGCATTGTCAAGCCTATATGTTGTCACCGTTCAAGATGTCGCGGAAAAAGAACACACCACACAGGTATCATCGAAGTAAGGTTTCCATGCCAGTCCTCGCTACTTACAACGGTCAGATGAAGTCACAAATTCGCATCCCC
This sequence comes from Lentinula boryana, assembly GCA_027886635.1. Lineage (NCBI taxonomy): Eukaryota > Fungi > Basidiomycota > Agaricomycetes > Agaricales > Omphalotaceae > Lentinula > Lentinula boryana. The sequence continues at coordinate 50,393 of MU790690.1, read as the reverse complement.
ATTGACATTATGGAACAGCAAGAGAATGTCCGATGATCATTTGAATGCCGACCCGCGGACGGTATATCTTTTTTCATGTTGACAAGAAAAGGATAGAATTTAGGAAGTTACCGTATGAATCCTGAGATGAATCTAGGATGGTGGAAATCCCAGGCTAAAGAATAGTCCTATCGGGCATGAATCTGAACTAAGACAGTAGACTTTGAGTCGGGAAAAGGGATATTGTGTTCAGTAGCTGGGTCTCAAGGTCACAGTTTGGAACTATAAACACTTAAATGCCTTTTTAAGTTCTCAAAACGTATAAGAAATTTAAGCTTCGTTCAAATTCCAGCTTGACTCTGCCTTATCATGCAAGTACCAAAATACAACAGTAGGCTAACCTACGACATTCTGCAATCAGACTGTTGGAGTTTCGACAGTTACAGTTGTCCTATGTGTACAAAAAACTACTCTTTCTTGTTGCCAGCGAAGCATGAAGCACAGGAAAGTCACCAAGACCGTGAAAAAGTTCACGAGTGACCAAAGTTCGTCTTCAACAGTTACTTGATGGAGGCAGCCTCCGAGGCTTTAGGATTTTGCCGCATCCTCTCTATGGCACAGGCAATCCGGATCCTGAACACAAACATCCTCCACCGCATCTTCGGTACTATGCTACGATCGTCAGTTAGTGTCGTAGATGTTGCCAGAAGGTGCATCTCGGAAATCAGTACCCCCTCTTGGTGTAGAATTTTCCTATGCTTGCTTAGAAGTTTACTTTGCTTCAGTTTTTGCTGCGTTGGCCTACGGTAATTTGCTAGGGAGCAAAGATAGATCTGAAAGACCTGACCGCTACATTCACGCAAGTGGTTGTGGACGCTCTTGGGGGTTACGAAGATGACATATATCGAATGACTGACTAGGTCAACGCGGCTTCTTGAAGTCTCGAAAACTTGGCTAAAAGATGAAAATGACAATGACCGGATGGTAGCCTGTATATTGTGGAAAACGCGCATTTTATCAGATGATTTGATTCGTGACTGCAGGTTAAGACATTGTGGAAGATATATGGCACTGTTGCTTGTGCGGACTTGGTGACATTGACCTCCCTCACCACTGTTTCTTTCTCCTTCCGCCGCCGCCGTTTCTCCCTTCTTGACTGCCCTTGCCATCACCACATCCAAGTAATATCTATCGCCTGTTTCTGGTTCCCACTTTCGACTGATGAATTAGTTTGTCAGTATCTGTTCTCTAAGCATTTGAAGTAAACGGTGATCAATAGATCTTTGCTGATTCGCCCCCAGTTTGCCCATAGCTACATGGTACCACATAGCTTGATTGCCTACCCAATTTTGTCCCGGCCATCCAGAGGAAGGAAACGTGGCATCAAGTGTGGGACGTGCAACGATAAAGGAGGGATGTATATGTATATTTTCAATACCCACACCTTTATGTAATCATTGTAGCAGATTTTTTGCAAAAAAGCCGCTCTTTGGGGAAGATTATTTGGTGGAAGTGGATTGAGTGGTCTCTGAATGAGAGCTTTCTGATCATGAATTGTATGTTTTGCCACTGCAATGAGATTAGCTGAGAGTCAGAGTCACAGTGGCATTGTCATAAAAATCCGACCAATCAGTCTTTAAGCCAAGCGGCTAGCATTATTCATTGAGCCTGTCAAAAAATGGAGATATTCCCTAGACTTTTGCACAATGGTAGTTGCTCCATGGAGGATAGAAGTCAATTCCCATCCCAATTGTGTGCATTCCATTCCAAGCTGTGTCAGGGAATATGGAATGGGGGATTGAATTTTAACATGGATGGGAACAGGATACCATCCTCCGAAGGCTCTGTACAATCGAGCACACGTTTCCAGAAATTATTTCTGCTGAGCACCGTGGGCGGATTGCAACGAGTCTGTCTCGTCAGTTATGGTACAGCATACAGAACTCCTGTCAATCGTCATCTCCAACACCCTCTTCCTCCCCTTCCACCTCTTCAACTTCACGTGCGCGTCCAGTCCCTTTCAATGTCCATTCATCTAATCGGCGTGGACTTCTATGTGAGGAAACGAATTGTTCAGCATTGTCTTGTTTGTCGAAATACATTTATTGGGGGCATAAGCCAGCTGACAGAAGAGACTGTACATGTTTGAGGCTGGTCGACATGCTATAAGCCGACGAGTGGTCTGTAGATAGGGTCGAGAGTTTGACGTCTCTAAGGGCGCCGATAAGACCATTCAGGATCCACCTAGCAGTCGATGCAGGGGAAGCCAGCGTACTTTAACTTTTCGTGGTCGGACTTGTTTTCGATTTGGTGTGACACCACCTGGTGACACGCACACGTGACATGCGTGAGCGACGTCACTCAACAATGAATCTCGACAACGATCACCGTATGTTCCAGCTTCACATTCGTTATGGACTACTCTGCAACGTTGAGCATTGTCGGCCAATACTTTACCAACATCAAGACTCTACGCACACACCTCGAGGAATCTTTGTTTGCACCCACCGGCAGCCAAGTACTGACCTTGGTGCGGGAAACTGACGATGATGTCTTCCGCCGCTTGCTGGAAACCACATATGTCGCGACCCAGGCTCCTACGAGTGCAATTATATGGTCCCCCGATCCTCACATGGGAATGCAAGATGTATGTGCCGATAATTGTTGGGGAAAAAGCAGGACTGCTCATGTCATTAAAGGTTATTGAGAGGTCTCAAGAATTACTTCTGTCCCAGAAGATACAAACACACGTTATCACTCAAGGATACTCACTTGTAGGAGGCCTCCCGTTTTCTCTTAGTCTTGCTCATATTTAGCAGAAAGGCGGTAGTAGAGAAGCTATCTCTCGGCGGCTGAACAACACATTTGTCAACACCATTGTCACGGCACTACATGAGTCCCAGTGGACGTTATTGCTACAGAGGTCCTACCAATTGGTTCACAATCTTATCCATACTGAAACGGCGCAATTAGGATTGGTGTCGATGCTATGATCTATCTTCTTACTCAGGCCAGCATGTTTGTTTCGTTACCGAATGGTTGTCTCTGCCAAATGACGGGACCTCTTCTTCTGCATGTCGCCCCAAAATCAGAGTGCGAAAGGACTGCGGAATATTCAAATAAGAGGAAGCGGTCGAAAACTGACAATGGGCTGTCCGATAGGCTACTGAAGCGCATGAAAGTCACTTCTACCGCAGGTCCAAAGCAACCTATTTTCAAGCTGCACATGTAGGTTACTTCCAGTTTCATGTGGCATTCCCTGATGATGCACCAGACGGTCTCCGAACGATATATCGTTCGCGCGACCGCGTATGTTCTATGCCCGTCCAAATTTCACTCCTTCTGGGGTTATTGTCGTAGGATTGCCGTTGAATCGTAAGGACCATACTTGACATCACTCGCCGAAACTCACCGATCTTGCAGATGTTTTAAACCGACTACAACTATCCTTTGGTGCGCAAGTTGCCGCAGATCCAGACCCTCACGCTCAAGCCGAGAAGAACCGACGTTTATCGAAGTATGTATTTCCTCGGCAGTTTGGACTCGGTAGCGCTTTTCTGTTCGAGGTGTCCAAATATGAACCTTCCTACATTCCTGATTTCGCGGATAGAGACAACGAAATCGAGGTATCAGCTATTGTTACTGAGATATAACATAAGCATAAGCTGAACACATTCGTAGAGGCTAGGCCCCTGCAAGACTCCAAAAAGACTGAAAGCAGTTTTACCACTTTTGGACAAGTTGATTTGGAGACACGGAAAATGCAAATATCGATTGTTACGAGATTTGGCCTGCCCATCGAGGGTGCCGTCACAGCGCGGTGCGTCGTGATTATCATTGTGCTGGATAGTTGGTTGAACGATTGCCAATATAAGACAATACGGATGAGACTCTGATACTAGTCAGCTCGCAATGCCGGCTTTCATTAAGGTTTTCTACTAATGAGTGATATAGGAATTAACGTCTGAAAACATGTCTCAATTATGTTCTCAAACTTCGTTGAAGCTCAATTCTTTTGACTCCGAAGGGAACACAATTTCTGCTTTCGGCCTTACACAAGCACAAAAGGCCACGAAAAACAAACCCCGCTTCATGAATTTTGCGATTGACTATAGCGAGGTACATTCCTCGTATTTCAATAGCATCTCTTCTCAAACCTTCTCGAAAGGTGTACAAATATGTTATTTGGGTCACAAATGCTGTAATCCCAAAGAGCTTTTGGGGCACCAGAGCAAACTTTCGGATAATTTGCCAGCGTAAGCGGAAAGTTTCCTCATGGTGTTTATGTCATTCTAAAGTTCCCTCACTAGACATCAAGAAGTTCATCGTCTGTCGGCGGTATGAGACTCTAAACCTACATCACGTATTACAAGGCTTCAGTTCATCCAGTTGTGAATGGTTAATGCCTCCTGGGGATGGTCAGAACCAAGGAAGAGTCTCGATCTCAGATGCTTTGAAACGGCGCGAGCTCCTAGAAGATTTCATGTTCTGGTTCTTTGATTCATTCATCATATCGCTCCTCCGCGTACGTCTTCCAGTTACGTTGACAAATATTGACATATCTCAAATCCCGTTTTAGACGACCTTCTACGTCACAGATTCTTCGGCGTTTCGCAATCAGGTACTTTACTTTCGACTTGACGACTGGGAACGACTTTGTGCGCCGCTCATCGACCGTCTCACGAATGGCACATTCGAAAAGCTATCCGAAAATGACGTGAAAGAAATGCTGAGACAACGCGAGTTAGGATTCGCCTATGTACGTCTCCTGCCAAAAGAGACTGGTGTGCGTCCCATCGTCAATTTAAGGCGAAAGCAAACCCCCCAAGCGGTATGTTGATTTCATCGAGGGCATCTTGAACAAATCCGAACCCACTACCGAACCGTTCAGGGTGCCAAAGTATCGGTTTACAACCGCTCGATCAACCAGATACTGCAAACTACGTTCAGGATTCTAACATACGAGAAAGTGAGTCAGGAAATCGAAATCTTGCTCCATCAATAAAGTATTCGTTGGGCAAACACCAGGAGATCCAGCCTTGTCTTATTGGAGCCTCGACCGCTGGTGATGACGATGTATATGTCAAACTCAAGCGATTCAAGAATCTTCTTCTAGACACAAATGAGAGAATGTCCGTTGGAGCATTCATGTCACACTAATAAAAACTGATAGAGAAAGAACACTCTAGGCCAAAACTTTACTTTGTCAAAATGGATGTTCAAGCATGTTTTGATACAATCGATCAGCAAAAATTGTTAGAAATCTTGCGGACCCTCATCTCTCAGGTACGCGCATTCGTAGCAAGTCCCAAGGGGACTACGTATCGATATTGCAGCGATAGGATGGGTACATGGTTCAGAGGTTTGGTCAAATTAGCACAAACTTTAATCGACCCAAGCGCATGTACCTCAAAAGAGCCATCCCAGAAGGTAGGAGTGACTACACGTTCTGTGAACGGATGGACTGGATTAAACAAGGTCTTAGATGATCATCCTCACTTCCTGCAACATGCCATTGACTTAGCAAATGTTTTGCGGAACATCATATTTGTCGACCAAGTTAGTATGCTACCGCTGCTAACACCCAATGATTCAACTAAAACTTTTTTTTCCAACTCCAGGTTATATACCCATCGACAAAAGCAGACACTATTTTGGAACTGCTCGAACAACATGTAACAGAGAATATCGTGAAAGTACGTCCTTCGAAAAGTCTATCTTTGCACCAAGTGAACTCTTACAAGATTGGAGGTGCCTACTATCGTCAAGTCGTCGGCATTCCTCAAGGATCAGTGCTCTCAAGTATATTATGTTCGTTCTTTTACGGAGATCTTGAAAGGCAGCCAAATTTCCCAAGCTTCAGCGATGATCCTCAAAGCGTCTGTGCACACTTTGAATATATCATTCCGATCTTTGTTAACTCAGAAATGCTTTGCAGTTACTCATGAGGCATACCGATGATTATCTTCTTATCACTACCGATCTCGAAAAGGCCCGGCAATTCCTCAAAGTGATGAACAAAGGTTTGCGCCGACAATTTTTCGTGATGAACATGACCGTCATTGTGTGCATCGCAGGCCATCCGGAATATGGATGCTTCGTTTCGAAGGAGAAAACTTTGACCAACTTCGACCATGATGAAGAGATAATGACCGTCGTTCCGCCTAAGGAAGATTGTACGGCTTCTCATTTCAACTTCTGTAGTATTCAGACTGATCTTGGATCTAGCCTTCCCGTGGTGTGGATATGCGATTAACATGACCGATCTTTCAGTGGCGGTGGATTATCTTCGATATGCCAACTCTCGTGAGTCGTTAGCCAGTGATTTTCATCCCTCGCCGGTTTTTACTCATACATACTTGATTTTAGGCCTCAGTGATTCCTTGACTATTGCAGGAGGTCGTTCAGCTGGTCGGAGCTTCTTGAACAAGATGCTACTGTGGGCGTCATATCTATCGTTGAGCTCTCGGATACTAACTTCGTCTTAGACTTGCAAAGAGACGTAGCCATGTCATTTACACTGATGCGGCTCTTAACTCTGATCATACCGTGTATCTGAACATCTATCAAAATTTCTTACTCTCGGCGATGAAAATGGATGCTTATATTCGTGATTGGGACGGCAAAACACGTCGAGAAACTCATAAACTCATCAAGGGTACGAACATACGATATCCTTTTTCTACTGGGCCGTAATAATGAGAAGTCATAGACACTGTCTATCAGATGTTTGTCTACTGCTTTGCCGCTATGCGCAGCAAAGCGCTGAATCGAATTGCGAAGGCCAACAACTGTCATGTCAGGGTTCGAAAGGCAGATGTACTTTGGTCCGAAATTTCCATCTTTCTTCTGGCGTTATTCGGCTGACTTGTGAAATAGGTTAGGAGCACATGCTTTTCACAAGATACTATCTCGTCGGCCTCAACGATACTTATCTTTACTGAAAAGGATGGTGTTACATATGGAACGAGGTCGAAATGATAATCGACACCGGCGCAAAAGATTCCGCCAAGTCCTTCATCACGGTTCTGCCTTTTTAGAGCACGTGCAATTTTAGCTGCGCTGCCCGTGACCGGCTTTCAGAATTTGTACATACCCGGTCGGCGCTCCCGAACTGATTTCCTAAATAGTAAATGTTAATCCATGATCGCACTTCCTACGAGACGATTCCTTAGTTCCTTATCCTTTGTCTCTCATCGTGTTTCTCGACGAGCCGCACCTATATATTGCACACGCCCTATTTCTCAAACTCCTGTATTATACTCCCCCCGTATTACGCTGTCCATGTCGGAAAAGAACGGATTCTACTCTTTGAAGGCTGAGATGCCTGGCAATAAGACCTTTGATTTCGCAGACCTCAAAGGCAAAGTAGTTCTCATTGTGAACACGGCTTCCGCTTGGTATGACTTCGCCGTCCGCGCTTGATAACAGTGACGGGACTAAAGCATTTCTTACAGTGGATTCACTCCCCAATATAAAGGTGTGTTTGAAAACATTCATCCTGTCATATCGCTCAATGAAACTAATAGGCTTGCAAACTCTGTACGACAAGTACAAGGACCGTGATTTCATCATTCTGGGCTTCCCCTGCAATCAAGTGCGCCTTCTCAATCCCCTGACCTATCTGATTACCCATCAAATGCTACTACTTTCAGTTTGGAGGCCAGGAGCCTCTCGATGATGCCGGCGTCGCCGAATTCTGTACTGTCAACCATGGTGTTACCTTCCCTCTCATGAAGAAATCTGAAGTCAACGGTGACAACACCAACGAGGTCTACCAGTTTCTGAAATCGCAAAAGTCTGGTATCCTTGGTCTCACTCGTATCAAGGTATGGTCTTAATACTTTAAACCCAGGTCTTTCACTAATCCTTGCTCCTTGCGGCCAAGTGGAATTTTGAAAAATTCCTGATTGACAAGCAAGGCAACGTTGTCAACCGCTGGGCTTCAACTTCCACTCCGCAAGCTATCGATGGGGAAATCGCTAAGTTGGTAGTAGCATGAACTGGTAGAAAGACGAGATAGAGTGTATCAGTTTACTCATTCATGTTGTATATAGAACATTTCACTGGGAATCGTAACCATGATTCAGCCCTTGACATTTCAAATGTTGGAGCGTCACAACCTTGCAGGTCCAATGATTTGCTCTAGAAGCTTTGTCTCCAAGTTCTTCCAGGTCTCGACGACATGGTACATTCCTCGCGGCGTTAGGCATAACATAAAGGGAATACAGTCGATCGTATAAGGAGTTAAGAAATGTCCAGGTGGACCTCGGGTGGTTCATGGACTTGTGTGCTGTATTCCAATTTTTGCTATTGAATTTGACCAACGTCGGACATCCCTATTACATTGCGCCGAATTTGCTTACACTGAGCATTCAACGTTATAATGCCGGGTCCGAATTTTGAAGAGATTTGAAAAATCAACCTAGGTGCACATTGAATTATGATAGGGACAAAGTGCCGCCTGATACAACTTGTCGAGGAGGCTTTTCCTCACCAGATTTTCTAGTGTGTTGTCAAGCCTATATGTTGTCACCGTTCGAGACGTCTCGGAAGAAGAACACCCAAGTATCATTCGAGTACGGGTTTCACAACGGTCCTGGCTTATCGCCACTCAGACGGTCTGATGAAGTCACAAATTCGCATCCCATTGACATCGTGGAACAAGAAGAGAACGTCCGATGATCAATTGAATTTCGACGCGTGGGCGGCGTGTCATTTTCATGTTGACAAGAAAACGATAGAATTTTAAATGAATCCAGAGATAAATCCAGATGATAGAAATCCCGGGCTGAAGAATAGTCCTGTCATTTAGAATGGGTATGAGTGAACCTGAACTATGGTAGTAGAATCTGAGTGGGGAAAAGAGCCCAAGTAGTTGGGTGAAAGAAGCATGAATTTGTTCTATGTTTGCTCAAGGGACCTATGAGGAAGATTCATGGCTTTAGTATGAAAAGCAATTACCGTCGCTGAGATAAATGAAAGGCCTTGCCTGGGTGGTGGTACTCTTACCTATATGTGTCTCTGTATTATTTCTGGCGTTTTCTGGACTACATACAGGTGAGAATGTCCGATGTCAGAGAACATACAATTATTTTGAACATCTGGAACGAGAAGTCATGTTCACAAGACAGTTGAAGCAGCAAGAAGCAGCTCTACTTCATGATCCTCGGAAAGTAGAAGGTCTGGCGTTCAACTCGAAAACAAATAATACAGAATCACAACAATTGTAGTTTAGAAAGATGAGAACCGAGAAGTCCCATAAGATAAGATGGCTAATCATTAATTGGTGGCGCCTGACCCGTTCAGTGGAATCTGGATTTTTATTTAAGTGAATCGAACCTAAAAGGAACAAACTTGGCGAAAAGGCGGAGAGTACGAGGGAATACGTAATCAAGAAGCCATCAACGGTTCCCGCATGATCGGGACTGTGCTCAAAGGAGAAGAAAAACACTGGGACAAATCCTAATAAGAATGAGCTTCTTCGCTTCTATCCCTTCTGTTATCCTCCCTAGGTGCAGCTGAGCGCTACAACGTCGTGGTACCTATCAGTGAACTCGTTTCGTTGACGTCCCACTCGATATCCAAAACAACAAAGCGAACTGTCCAGGTAACACTTGAACTCAGAGGGGTTACATTAGACTTGTGAGTTTACTAGGTATCTGTGGATCCACCCATAACTAAGCTTTATTATACTAGGTCAAATTTTGGCTTGTGCTTGTGATTCTCTCTTGAAACAGCCTTCCTGATTGACGCGACTTCTTCCTTGCTTCCTCATCCTCGAAGCATTGACGGATAGGACAGCGTCGCGACCAACGACGTAAATACCGACGCGACTTCACCTTAGAGCTCATTTCATTACCACTTATCGAGACGGCGGCGCTTTTGATCTAGGCATAAACGCATTCATAAAAGGCGTCTCTATTTCCTGCGTAACACATATTCCGAACCAATGGATGTTTTAACATTCTTTGTCCTAATTCTCGGCCTCGCCTACTCCCTCTATATCTACTCCCGCTCCGGTAAGGAGGCAGATACAGTCAGCATACCCCCAGGTCCGAAACCGCTTCCTCTTATTGGCAACATCTTCGACTTGACTGTGAAGGAGCTGTGGGTGAAGGCAACCTCTCTTGCACAGACATACGGCCCCGTATTCCAGCTATCAATATTACATCCTTCTCTTCCCATAAGCCAACCTTTAATCTTTCTTTCAAGTCCAGAAGTCTGTTTCGACTTGCTAGATAAGAAAGGTGGGATATATGCTGATAAGCCGAAGTTAGTAATGGCAGGGGAGCTCTGTGGGTATGTACAACGAGTCTACACCATCAAGTCTCAAATAACTCATCCCTCACTTTACAGATGTGACAACATGGTTGCCTTTACTGGGTATGGTTCGCAGTCGAGGAGGCAAAGAAAACTCTTAGGCATGGCGCTTTCTAAAGAGAGGATTCCCGCATATCAAGGATTAATTGAAAGGGAGACGGCCGGCTTCTTGACTGGCTTACTATCGGCACATTCTTCTTCTGCTTCTTCCTCAACTGTGTCATTACCTTCGAAATCTACCCTTCCTTCTCGCTTTCTTGCGTATATACCTTTGATTCGTCGGTATGCTGGACAACTCACGCTCTCTGTCATTTATGGATATACTGTTCCAACGTCTTACACCCAAAACGTTCACGACAAGTTTTTGGACATGGCCGAAGACTGCGTCGATATTCTCAGCAACAGAATTGCGTCGGGAGGAGGAATATGGCTAGTCGATATCTTTCCATGGTTAAAAAAGGCTCCGAAGTCTTTCGAGTCTCTCCCGTTGTTCTCTTTTCTGCCGAAATCTCGAGCCTGGAAGGCAAAGATGATCGAATTTGTCGAGAAACCTTTCGAGTGGGTCAAAGCAGAGATGCAGAAGGGAACGCACGTACCTTCTTTCTGTTCTACGCTTCTGGAAAATCCCGATGCCGTCTTTTCCTCTGCAGAGACCAATAGATTCACAAAAAGGCAATCTGATATTTCGCCCGAGTTACTCTCATCATGGGCCTCAGTTTCTTCTAATGTGGTTAAACCGACATCCTCAAACGCAAAAGGATATGCACAATTCGAGTTCGACCTCAAATGGACCGCGAATAGCATGTATTCTGCCTCTGGAGATACAACTGTCACCACTGTGATGCATTACTTCCTCGCCCTTTTGCAAGACGCGGACAGTGGTGGCGAAGTTGTACGCAAGGCAAGGATGGAGCTCGATCTAGTTACTGGGCTAGGTAAGTCCAACTGTCAGATATCATCTATCGATCTCATTTCTGACACTTCCGCTTCTCATTCCCTGTTACAGCGGATGACTCTCCTTCGACGATCAAGCCCCGCCTTCCAAGTTTATCAGATCGCTATATCGACGTCGATGTCCCTGATGGAAAAGGAGGCGCTAGGAGAGTCAAAAAACCGAGATTTCCTTATGTCGAAGCTGTGATGTCGGAAGTGTGGAGATGGGGTGTAGTCGTACCGTTAAGTGAGAGCGTAATGCGTTTCTCTTCCAAATTTTGACCCTCAACATTTCCTGCCTTAGATCTTCCTCACCGACTAACACAAGACGACGTGTACACACCTCCCCCTTCACCATCCAACCCTCATCCTACACCTGTGCTCCTCCGCAAGGGATCGTTAGTCTTTGGGAACATTTGGTCTATCCTACGCTCAAATGAACTGTTCGGTGATGATGTGGATGATTTCAGGCCGGAGAGGTATCTCCTCTCAACACACGAAGATGATGTCCTATATGGGTCCCATAATCACAGCCACGACGAGGATGAATACGAAATGATCAGGAGAGAAAGGAGGAAACGCGATCCGCGTTCCTATGTGTTCGGTTTTGGCCGTCGACAGTGTCCTGGACAGAATTTGGTTGAAAGCAGTGTTTGGCTACTTACAGCCACGCTACTGAGTACTGTTGATGTACGCAGACCGTGTGTTGAGGGCGAGGATGGGAAAGAGAGGGTGGTGAGGGAAAACGTGAATTTCAACAATAGCGTGTTCAGGTAAAATTTCTTCAATTCTCTTTCTTACATTTCCCTTGGCTGACCCGAATGACTTTCGGAACCATCAGAACTCCAGACCCTTTTGGCGTTGATATCAGGCCAAGGTCTGAAAAGGCACTTGAGGTCATCATGCTAGCCGGGGAAAGCGAAGAAGCTGAAAGTCTCTAAAGACTTCAGACTTCAAATTGTTGTTGAATCATCACAGATGGCAGGTGATCTATCCCTATCTCAAATTATGTTCTCTGTGATGTTGTTCTTCTCAGTCATTTTCATTACTTATGTTTCCTTCATTTCGCAATCGTCTTCATTTGTTTCGCTTCAATGCAGTCATATATCGCTTTGAATTCACTCTTCTCTCTTAGTCTCCAAATTATCGTGTTGTACAAGTTGTATTCATTCATATCGCATAGTTATCTCGATGCAATGTAGTATGTACATCTTTCCAAAGTATCACTTCCTCATCGACATTGAAGCTCGAGTTACGGAAAAACGATATCTAACCCCGGCGCTAAAGAATTAAGATTCTTCCTTCTTCCGATATCGGCTGTCACAAACTTATGCCTCTGCTTGGAAATTTGAGGGACTTTGCGCCTCCCAAATATGCTTATTTTGAAAGTCTAGAAGAATTGGACGAATGGGCTGGGACTACTTCGTTAGTCTTTGACAATATTCTGCCATTGTATCCTCGAATCAATTGCGACGAACAACGCGGAAGACTCTTGGTGAAAACCAAAGGTTCATCGATCGCTATCAATGCTGATTGTGATTAATTTCAAGGTATGCCATGATTACAAGGTATGTCACGCTATCATTCCTACCGATTGTTCAGATTTAGATATACCCTTCACAGGGAGGATACACCGAAAGCCCTTTCTCTCTGTCTTACACTTTCAACTTCTGGTCAAGCTGTGATACTTTCGTATAGTGGGCATTACACAATTCGTTTATCTCTTCTAGTCTTATCAGTCGTCAATTAGCTTTTCTCATCATCGTATAACTGTTCCACCTCCGGGATGGATCAACGCATCTCATAGACAAGGCGTTAAGATTCTGGGAACATTGTGCGTTCCATACTTTACACTCACTATCAAAGTTTACAATCTACAACAGAATCTTCGAAGGTGGCGGCGAACAGGATTGTCTGCGACTTCTGGTGGGCAAGTTACCGAAGTCTCGCACTGGACCTGTATCTCAACCTACTACCTTAACATCCCTACCATTATCGTCCCACTATGCTCGTGTACTGGCTGATCTCGCAAAGCAGCGCGGTTTTGACGGTTATCTGCTAAACTTTGAATGTCCACTTGTTGGTGGTATGGAACAGACCCGAGCACTAGCTGCCTGGATTACTCTTCTACAGGCCGAGTTGAAGTTGAAAGTGGGATCTCATGCGGAAACAATGTGGTCAGTACTCGACATACGTTACTGAAAGTATCTATTGATTCGTCCGTCTAGGTATGATAGTGTCATTATCAATGGGAGATTAGCGTGGCAGGATCGTTTAAACAGCCTCAATCTACCTTTCTTTCTATCATCCTCCTCGTTGTTCAGCAACTACACTGTACGTGATTGCGCCAATGATAGCCCAAGCTATACTGAATATTGTGTCTAGTGGAGAAACAACTACCCTTCCTTGACCGCGCAATACTTTCTCAGTCTCGACCCGTCACTCACTGGCGACGTAACTAGTCATCCACACATTCATCAGAAGAAGCTTCAAGATATTTACATGGGTGTTGGTAGGTGACTTTCTGCTTTGGGTACCCTGCCGCTAACACATCCCTGAATATCTAAGATGTATGGGGTCGTGGATCGCACGGGAACGGTGGCTTCGGAGCTTTCAAGGCCATATCTCACATCGCACCATCTTCACTCGGCCTTAGTGTCGCTCTCTTCGGCCAGGCCTGGACGTGGGAGTCTGAGCAAGACAAAACAGGATGGAGCTGGGATTCCTGGTGGACATACGAACGCAAACTCTGGACAGGAAAAGCTGATCCATTAGAGGAGATTTCTGTACCAGATATGCCTCCTCTAAAACATGGTGAAGTACCTTGCGAGGCCGGAGTACATGACGAGTTTACCTCACTTGCGTCGTACTTTCAACAAACCCCACCTCCAGATCCGGTGTTGCTGCCTTTCCATACAACCTTCTCTCCAGGAGTTGGAAGAGGCTGGTTTGTCGAAGGTCGGGAAGTGTTTAACCGGCCTCAAGGATGGACAGATGTCAACAAACAAACGGCATTGGGAGACTTTGTGTGGCCCAAACCTGTGATTTCTTGGGAAGGCGATATTATGGATCCAGAAGGGCTTGAAATTCCCGATGCAAAATCACAAATATGCATGGATAATGCATGGAACGGCGGAAGTTCACTAAGGCTAAGTTTGGTCGCTTCCGGATCCGAGTCGGAACATGCCGCCTTCCGCTGTGTCTGGATGCCTGTCCAATCTTTAGCCATCACTGTTGCACGAGTATACGAAGCCTCAGCGGTATATAAACTCGAGACAGAGATATCCGGTGTGGACATCGATGTCGCTCTATCCATTAAAGCCTTTGGTGATTCACCAAATTCTCAAACTCCCGAATTCGAAATCACATCTCTCTCAGTCGAAGAGACGAATTTGGAGCGAGGATGGTCGTTGTTGAAGATTCGTTTCAGCCTCGGGGGTTCCCCCCAATCTGGCAGTCAACATTCTTCTCTAGGCCTTATCATCACTATTGTCTCTGAAGAGACCACACAACCGCTTGCATTTTCTTTGCTATTGGGCCAGCTCAATGTATATCCCAGTTTATCGCCTCCTCATATTCCTTCTCTCCTTTGGGCTGACTTCACTTTTCCGAACACGAAGACGACCTCTCCTGTCTCTACCGTGCGACCCCCCCTCGGCACTCTGACATGGGAAGTATCTACTTCTTTCCCTTCTTTTAACTCGCCGCGGATCACATCCCCCGATGACTCTATCGCAGCGTGGCCTGCGCAACCTTCTGCGGAGGCATGGTTTCCTAAACTACTGTACGCCAACATTTATGCTCTCGAATACAACCCGAATGGGATGCCGGGAAAGGTTGAGGACGCGGTCTGGATTGGGACGAGTGGATCTGGGTACGAAGGCATGAGGAATACTTTTGTTGTGGAGCGCGGTATCAGTCTGTCTTCAGTGTCGGCTCCGAACATCTCTGCCGGGGATGGAGTTCTAAGTACAGGTACTGGGAGAATGAGGTTTTATGTGCAGGGGGTAACAGAGAGCGGTGTGGTACTTGATTGGGCTCGATGTGTATTTGTGGATGTGTAGGATTATGTATGTAGGAATAGGTTTATTTGGCATCCATTTGCAAAATTTACTTTTGGAACCTGTATTCTTACTTGACCAAATATGGTACCCTGAGGGCGTTGCTCGCAGCTCAAAGCAGCATTGTTTTCAGCACGGCGAAATGCACAAGCGCTTTCATACACAGACTCATGATCAGACTAATGACTTCCGAGTTATCTGGCACGAAAAATAATAATACTAGGTTGGGACTCAAAACATGCGACGGCTTTGAGGACATACATTCAGTCTAATAGTAATTATACATGTAACAGACATTCGCTATACATTGGTTGGAGATTTCAAAAGCCAAGGCGATCGTTGGAAACAAAGTGAAAACCCCCAGCACATCGGTACCCGTTCCCTTGGGGTGTCCACGCAAAGCCAGCTTCACATACGCCCATCTGCTGTAGCTTCCTTTGAGCCTCTTCTTCCTTCTTTTTAGCCCTCTCCTGTGCCTCTCTCTCAGCCTTAAGCTTGGCCTCTTTTTCTTTACGTTGGCGAATAGCTTCCTGTTGTTTTCTTATCTGCGCCTGCTTTTGACGTTCCAGCTCTTCCCTCTTTTGACGATCTTGTTCCTTCTTCACGGCCTCTGCCAAAGCCTGAGCACGCCTTCTCTCCTCTGCAACCTTCTTTGCTGCTTCCTGTGCCGCCTTGATAGCTGCTTCCAGCTCCTTCTGAGCGCGCGCCTTTTCTACCTGCTGCTCTTTCTTCGCTCTCTGTAGCTCGGCCCAGACTCGATCACTGACACCGGCATCACGCCCATCGTTGTTGGAATGACCCGTTTCGCCTGCTCGCTGTCGTCCCTTCGGGGCCATCGAACCGCTAGCCGCTTCGGCTTTGTCCTGTGTCGCCTTCTGAGCCGTTCGAACTTTCTTTGGCTGGCGCTTTTGGCCTGATGAATTGATGGCCTTACTCTCTTTGTCCTGCTCTGTTTGCCGAGCTTTGTCCGGTTGGTGCTTAAGCGGTGCACTAGTTGTTGTATTTGTGCTAACAGAGGGCGGAGGTGGTGCTTGTGGAGGAACGACAGGCGGAAGCTGTACAGGCGCATTTGATCCCTTGCGGCGGGAGGACCTGGTAGGGGTCACCTCTCTGGAGCGACGATCTGCAAGCATACCCCTAGCGACATCCAAGGCATCTTCACCTGACAGAACTACACTCTCGCCAATAGTGTCGTTGCGGACAAAGGCCTTCTCTACCATCTTCCTCGCGAGAGTTTTCACATCGCGAGCATTCCCCCAATCTTTTAGAGATATGAACTCCACGAAAAGATCTAAAACATTCTGGTGAATCTCCTTTGTAGCATCACTGATGCCCGCAAGGATAACCTTCTTTGCAGCGAGGTCATTCACCAAAATAGTTAGACACTCTTTTGGCTGAAGGTTGTTGAACAATACTTCCTCCGTGAATCTGCTGGACAGCCCTCTATTACTAGAAAGTAGCTCATTGATATCCTCGTCGTATCCTGCGAGGATTACCACAATCTTCCCTCTGTACCGTTCATCCGTCAGGAGAGTGACAATTTCATCTACAGCTTCTTGGGAGAAGTGACCTTGACCCAAACGGTAGGCCTCGTCAATGAATAGAACCTTGCCCACAGCTTTCTTGAACATATCCTGTACGCGAGGCCCAGTCTGGCCAATATACTGCGCAATCAAGTCAGAAGCTGAACATTCATGTACCTCCGGACTGCTCAGCAAGCCCAGATCGTAGTAGATTTGGCCCATCTTGCGCGCTGTGGTGGTCTTGCCAGTACCTATAGTAGTAAATTCAGGTGGCAAGTTCTACATCTGGAGGCAGAAATCGGTACACGCACCAGGTGGCCCCTTGAAAACGAAGGTCGTAGGAACCAGATCGCTAATCTCTTCGTCACGAGTCTTCCCTATTTGGGCAACTTTCTGCAGATGGCGCATCTTTTCTACAATTTCCCCACACCCAACAACGTCCTTGAACAGTTCATCCAGATTGTTAGAGTCATGAACTCGATTGAACAAAGGATCGAAGTCTGCTGGCTCAAAGACAATGCTGGCGTCTCGCGGAACGGATGACCCCCGAATGCGAGTAACATAATTGTGTTTCGCTTTGGAGATGAGGTTTTCGACGTCCCCACCGTTGCCGAAATTGGGGCGCATTTCTGTATACATTCAGTAAGGCGACTAGGAATAGTCGGTCGAATCGATACTAACTGGCTCTGTTCAATACTTCCCGAGCAACTTTCTTTGCGTCGTCTGTAGCATCGAGACTTTGCTGCTTCAACTTAAGGTTCAGGATCTCAAGAAGTTGATCAGAAGTAAAGTCATTTGAATGCATCCTCAATGGAAAAGCGACGACTAAGACCTGGGTTGACAGCCTATTTGAGCAGAATAATCAGCACGCAAGCTCTGATGATGAGACAGTCAGTACTATACCTGGAACATGTCGCGCATTTGATTTTCGTAGCCGCAAAGAATCACACATCGGTCCTCTCCCAAGGTGCTCTGAACTTCTGCCACAATCGTGTCTATGACTGCAGTCTTGAAAGTATCAGAGCTCTGGTTAGTCTTTCCCGCGTGTAGCATGTACGCCTAAATTCGTCAAAATCATCATCGAGCATGTATAAACTTCAAAGTACCTCGTCGATAATGAGAACTTTCCCGACAGAGCTCGCAAGAATAGCCTTTGTTTGGGTTTCAGATGCACCCAGAACATTTCCAATGAAATCGGCAGGATTTTTTACAATGACTGGGGGGCGTATGGTATATTAGTTTTCAACAGCCTTGTATAGAGGGTTTTATTCGTATGATCTCACCTTCTCCGTTTGATAGGAGCCCAAGATCAACCAAAATTTGTCCATAAAGTTTTGCTACAGTAGTCTTGCCAGTTCCGGGCGATCCAATGAAGCACTTGTTCAATGTAACTTGAAGCGGTTCTTCCTCGTTCAGCTCTCTTGAATAGTTGCGTAATATCATATCGTATAGATCCTCAATCGATTGTTTGACGGAATTCAATCCCGTAAGGTCGTGAATCTTCGCCCAGCTGTCACATTGTAGGATAGCGGCAGCAGGATCTAGTCCAATGAGATCCTCCTTGACAAGTTCTAAGAAGTCAGGACGTGTACCGGACATACGCTCCTTTGTTAAGCGGGATGTCTGACGCCTGAGTATGGTGGACATCAAGTTTTCTAACGCACGAGCATTCCCGAAGCCTTCACGTCCCCTTCCACGGCCTAAACGGCGCACAGCGATTCGACCATACAAACCATGAATCCCATCTTCAATTCTCAATCTTCCCTCGAATTTCTCATGGAATTTTCTTTCCAGCATGAGACGAAGCTCGTCATCGGTGTAGTCGCGGAAATGGAATGTATGAGGGACGCGGCTAGGGATACCGGGATTATGTTCAAAGAATTTCTCCATTTGCTTGTTGTAGCCAGCGAGAATGAAAACGAGCTTGCCAATGTTATTCTCCATTTCTGCCAGAAGGAAGTCCAGTACCTCTTTTCCACCATAGGCACCACTGACAAGCTGATATGCTTCAATCAATAAAGATGACACCACCGCCAGCATTCTTAACCTTGTCCAGGAGCGCACCAGTGTCTTTGACGCCGTCACTAGCAAGCTTGGATCCCGTCGTCTCTTCAAACGTGCTACCTGAAACTGCACCGACAGAGCTCAGGTACTTAGCATAATGTCGAGCTACGGTGGTCTTGCCTGGAAAGATACATATTAGTAAGGAAATAATCTCACATCGAATGATGATGACATGTACCTGTTCCTGGATTCCCAAGAAATGCCACATTATATCGCTCATCATCATACCGAACGCCCTGACGCTGCTTCACCTCAATGTTATCGAGGATTTTCAAGACCTCGGACTTGACCTCTTCGAGGCCAGTCATTTTCATAATCGCTTCGACATCCTGATTGCTAGCCCCCTCCACACTCTTCTTGTATTGCCATTGAAGTTCAGATTTAGATGAACTTTTTCCCTTGTCGCCGTTCTTGGATGTGAGGACTGTGGACCGAGGCTGGGCTGGGTTTTTTGACTTGGGCGCTGTCTGAGCTGGTGGTTGTTGAGACCTGTCAGGAGAATTCAACGGGTTGGGCAGAATTGGCCGAAATGCCTGCTGTCCAAGCTGTTGAACAAAAGAAAGGGCCCTAGCTGCAAATGTTTTTGCCTCTTCGACGTCGGCAGCCTTCTGCTGTAGCTCATTTTCGCGTTGTTTCTTCAACTCGACGTCTCGAGCAAGCCCTTGCTGTTCACTGATTATCTGTTCAAGTTCCTTCAATTTTTGGAGATGGTCTTCTTCCTCCTGTTGTCGCTTCTGTCGACTCTCAAGCTCCTTTGCTTGCCGAGCCCTTGCCAGCTTGTTTAACTTATCACACTGTTTGCAAGCCCTAGACGGAGGGTCAGAGCAGCGTCGGGACTGATCATGTCCATTGGGACAATGGGCTTCTATGAATACGGAACAGAACATGCTGCTATGATTGGCAACACGGTGGCACTTCATGGGGCATGGATGAACACCACATGAAAGAAGCGAACCGCTGAACGAATGAAAGCTATAAGTTGATTTAGGTGGAGGGTGACATAAGCTTACCAAGGTTCAGAGCAACCACCATCGGGAGAATCGTCGTCAAATTGAGCTTCATCAATGATAGTGGATTTGCGATGGGGATGTTGCTGGCAAACAACAGGTAGACCGTCATAAACATGTTTGTGCTCATGTAGAAATACAAGCAATTTCGACCAGAGTTCGTGGCCCTTTCGAGCGTGTGTGAATGTGTGCGAATTGCCAATGAGAATTAATCCGTTTCGTGCTCGAGATAAGAGGACATTCAAACGCTCTGGGGCGAACATAAAACCGATATCGTTGTTACTATTACTACGTGTCAAAGAAATGACAACAATGTCGCTTTCCTCTCCTTGATAGTTGTCTGCGAGGCATATATCAGTTAGACTCAAGCTTAGGTGAGCGATCTTACCGATTGTAGCTAAACGTAGCTTCTTGTTTGTTGAATTATGGTGAAAGCGTGGAAGCAATCCGGCCTGAATGAGTTCGAAATTGTCAAGGTCATTTAAAACCGGATCGGTCTCGCTTTGAAGTTCATTTTGAAGCTTATACAATTGCCCGAGATATGGAGTGAGGACAACAAGATCGTCTGTGCGATATCCCTGCTGAACAAGATACTTTATGATTTTCAGCACCATTCGCGCTTCAAATGGATTCTGCTTCGTAGCTTTTGATCCCAAATCGCGTCGGTCCGCAATTGAACCATCGTCGCCCTCCGGTTTGGAATGATTGATGAAGATGACATTGTCCTGAAGACCGAGAATGTTGGGGCGATTCAAAGTCTTCTCGGCATCACGGAGGTCAGGGTATATGAGGTGGCGAATGATCGCGGATATTTCTGGACGCATTCGATGTTGCGAAACGAGAGTTTCGTGAGGATATCCCTTGAGGACCAACCGCTCAAAAAGGGACCGATTGAGATCATATCCATCTCCTTTTTCTACAGTAAGATTATAAGTGTTGACCTTTGGGCGAAGCTGCCTGAGGAAGACTCGTTAGTCTGCGTATGTTCATCATTCCAAAGAAACACATACTTGTGATCACCAATAAGTATGACCTGTTCAATTGAAGAGCTGAGGGCTGTTATGACATGGCTCTCTAGGATTTCCCCAGCTTCCTCGACCAGCAGGACGTCGATACCCACTTCATGAAGATCAGAAGCATATTTGGCTGCAGCACTTGTTGTGCAGCCAATAACGCGCTTGCTCTTCATTACTGCAATGTCTCTTTCGCGGAACTTCTGTTGCAGCTCAGTCTGTGTTTTGTTGTAGCGTTCCGCTTGATTATACAACCCGTCGATTCTTTCGGTCAATATCTCCTGCACCCATTTTTCCTCGAGAGCTTTCCGATCTGCTTTGGCTAGACTCCATATATGTATGGCATTCTGCACATTAAGCTGGTCACTGAAGACTCCTGCGTCTTGTCCTTGGCGCCACCTGTTTACCAAGTAGTATTCGTCCAGAGCACGACCCTTCTTTCCTACTATGGCCATACCATCTTCAGATACGGGCACACTGAATGCGTCAAAAAACTCCGGTTCCTCGAACTCTAAGTGAACAAGGAGGTCTGCGTTTCCCAGAGAGGATTTGATGAACGAGTCAAAGGAACTTTGCAGGCTGATTCCTCTATGCTCTCCATCGGATCTCAGCTGCGTGATGATAGAATTATCACCATTGCTGAAACGGTGAAGACGAGGCTGATTCTTCAAGAGCATGGATTGGGTGCGCCCAGCAGTCCTGCCTCCTCCAAGTCGGACCATATCACCTTCCGGAATATCGACGTCAAGAAGGTCCTCCAGGAACTGATCAAGAGCATGATTGGTGTAACATACAACTAGAATTTTGCGGTCGGAGAACGCATAAAGGAACTTAGCCAGGAGAGCACCAATGAATGACTTTCCGGTTCCTGAAGACGTTGCAATCAGTAAAGATTACCCATAAGCTGTGAAAGACAGGTACCTGGTGGTCCTTGGATGATTGATAAGTTCTGCTTGAGTCCAGACAGAAGAGATCTTGCCTGTGCGGTATCGAGCACAATCTTCTTCCCCAATTTAAGCATTTCACCGACATCAGTTTTTAAATTTCGAGAAATGTTGGCAACCGCGTGCTCAAGAGGGAACAAGTAAGATGGACCTTCAAGAAGCTTGTTGGAATTCCAGAACAGGATCTCCTGGGCCAGAGGTAGGGTTTTCATTCGTTTGAGTGTACTGAGAATGGGTTCAAATGCGAAGATGGCAGTGTCAATAGGTATCAGTTGGGCATCTGTCGTTACTTTCATCTTCAACAAAAGTTCAGTTACAGCTGATTTGCCTTCAAGCTCCACAACGATCCGAGGAGGGTTGTTTGCAAGAAGGGTCTCATCCCGTCGAATTGTTGGAAATGCAATCGCTCTGCCTCCGACGACAAAAGCACAGAGAGAGCCATTGCTTAGGATCTTCTGATTCTCCTTCTTCTTGAAGAAATTCAAACGCGCTTCTTCAGCTAAGCCGGCCAATCCAGGCCAATCCTCTAGGCATTCGAATATCAAGCCCCACTTGACTCGACGGCCGTCATTTCCGATATTAACACCCACAGGTTTCAATCCCTGCACAAGGGATACACGGTTCTTCTTCCGAGGTTGTTTGCCCAGTGCAACCTGCAACTCTTCTCTCATCTCATTAATCATCTCCTCTCTCGTCAAGCGAAAGAAATGGTCAAGGTAGATTCCCTCACGAAATTCTTCAGTCTCGGGATCGTCTAAAGCCGCACTGGGGCGCAGAAAAGGCGGCGTGGTACACGCAATCTCGTCGCTAGTGGGAAGGATAGAAATGGATCTAAAGTCCGCAAAATCGTTGTCATGACGCCCGCCAGGAGGATGATCTTCTTGCGATGCAGCAATCGGAGGCGCTGAGAGAATCGAAAGAACATTTCGTATGCCTGCAGCGAAGTTCCGCAGGTCTAATAGATGGGATTTGGCCATGAGTGGCTCCAGATCGAGGGCAATTGGAAGGTAAGGAGTGGTGTCGCCGGTGGATGACTTCATGAGTTGCAAAAGCAGCCATGAGAAACATTTCTGGGCAGCCTCAGACAGTGAACGATTTCTAAATGCTTCTACAAATGGATTCCAGAAGATTGGAGGATCAACGATGGCCTGAAGTATCTTTTCGAGATAATGACCGCCACTGATAGCTTTAATGGCTGGGTCCTGGAGATATATGAATAATGATGTCGCAGGTCCGTCAAGAAACGCCGATGAAAAATCGGTACGCAGTGAGGTCTGAATGGCTTCCAAGCCGTGTCCACCAGCAGCGATAATCCTGTCAATACACCCAGCGTGGTCCGCTTGTGCACATATAGCGTCTATGAGCTGCTTGCTTTGATTGACATTAGAGATAGTAGTTCTCCCATTCAGAACATTGTCCAGGAACTTCTTCAACTTGGCTACTCGAGCTGGGTCGGCCATGTTAGCAGAAGGCAGGTAGCAAGAGGTTAGAAAGCTGTTGTTTGCCGTGCTATATACACATGTTGCTTAAAGTTAAGGTTTGGGTAGCTATAAGCGCGGACCAATGGGCGAGTAAACCTGATGTTGAACCTGGACTCAACGCCGAAGAAGCTGAAGAGTCAAGATTAGCGTACATTTGGGCTTTGGAGATAACTCATGAGAAGTTCAATTGAATGGAACTTCATAGCGTAGGAAGTGACCAGACAAGAGCTCGCAGAATATGATGCCGACATTCGGGATGCTCGGTCTGAAGTCTACAAGATTTTGATTTTGGGCATGAGACGGACGGCCAGTCAAAGAGGATCAAAAGTGCATGTTCGCCGCTGGAGTTGAGCTGATGGCACTCGCATAGATCTTCAGCTCTGGAAGGGACCCACTGGAACAGAGATACATGCTGTAGATGAAACCACAAACATCTGAGTCGACGCATACACGTACCAGCCTAGCAATCAGAGTTGTAATGAATCTACGTGATCTTTTCAATGGTAGACGTTCGGAGTGGTTTTTGAAAAACAGGTGTCCCCTCAGAAATTGCTGAAATATGTTGTTAGGTCAGGTTTAGAACCCAAGGCTCATGTTCAACGCTCCAACATGTATCAGAAGACCTGATATCGCAACATCTCAGTCGAAACGTCAAGAATTTGGCAGTAGGCAGAGCATAGTGAATGACTATGCTCAGATCAAGAAACGGTTGTACATTTCAAAAAAAAAACATCCAAGTCGATCATGTATTAAACACCACTGTGGTAACAAAAACAATTCATTGGTATACTTCAGACAGACCTCACTGATAACAGAGCCTTTGCTGTAGATCATAATGATGAATTATGACAAAGACCGTATCCGGCCAGCACTGGCAGTCTGAAATCATCTTGATAATCGAGTGTACTTTCGACCATCTCTGCTGCACAAACCTCCAATACACAACATAGAATATAATTGGATGTTACACAGGTTGTGAGCAATACAATCATATGTGCACGTGATGTAATAGATAGCCCGTGTGTCGGTGGGAAGTAAAAACCAGATAACCCTCATCCCCTCTTTGACCAACATCCTTTCCTTCCCCCCAAACCAAGACGTAACCTCGTATAGTGCCTCAGTCACGGATCCTTTAATAACTTGTCCGCGCGATTCATAACAAGGATATCGCACCCAAACGACATCTACTCAACATTTTCGTCGGCACTGTTGTCGCTGTCGTTGCCCCCGTTCAAGGACAAGGTGAGTAGTCTGAAAGATGGGGAAGTCATTAAACTAAGGCACAAGACGCAAAGAATCTGTATCACGTACCATGTATCCTCGTCGCTACACCTCTCAAACCAGTTCGAGCAGTCCTTATACTGCCTCGCCTTCATCCCATACCATCCTGAATCGCGCATCTCCGATGTCAGTCTCCAGTCCAGCATTATATCCCAATACATCCCCGATACCGAGGACTTTTCACAGGGAGAGCTCGAATTCGCAGAGCGAGGGGATGTGGGGGGTGTCCCGTTCTGAATGGTCCGTGCGTGCTTTGGCTGAATCAGGACAAGCAAATGAATCCGGCACCGTGAATGGATTGATTAGTCATATGGTGCCAGAGGTCCCACAAAGCCTGATTATGACCCCCGAAAATGGCGTTGCACCCGGTAGAAGAACGTGGAGGACCGTGCCTTTGCCATCGCAGAGCACAATTTTGGGGCGATCGGAAATGACTTTGAATCCAGCCCTGATTTTTGAGGGAAATTTTGGGGGAGGAGTCATGCCGCCAATGGATGTAGCGACAATGTCGGTTCCAGCAATCCTTCAGTTGGCGATTGATCCAATAGCACGGGGGGAGTGGGCTACAAACCCGCCTTTACCGTCGATAAACCTCATACACCCTGCTTTGCCGTGGTCGATAACCGTACACGCAACTGTGACATTTGTGACAGTGAGTGACGTTCTTTCCGCAATCTGTCAGTCCTTGCAGTTGCCGTTGCGTGAAGAATATTGGTCGTTCTGTGTGGGACTAGGCAATGGATACAGGGGAAATCCGGAGCGGCATGGCCGAACTTTGAAGCGTTTGCACCTTCTACAGGGAAAAACAATTTTCGCCGGCCTATACCGGACAGCGGCAGAGGTCGTCCTAGGGGGAGACATTTGGCGGATGAATTTCATTTAGGAGTGGTATTTTATCTGAAGAGATTAGGTGAGGTTATGTTGTTTTGAAATGCCTTCAAGAAACGCAACTTATCCACCACGACAGTTGCTTTGATTTACTTGCTTGCCGCTGTTTCGTACTTCCCAATGTACAACGGTCTATACCGTATCGATATTCTGCGAATCATATATTATTTTCTGGAAACCGGGAAGTGAGGACGATAGACGATACCTGGGTACAGCGCCTTACGAGCGCTCGTCAAGAGTCACCATAGAAAATATAAGAGATGGACGAATACGGTATGCTGAGATAATTTGAGAATCAAGCAACTTAGCAAGAACTGTGAAAAGGGACACTGTCGCTGTAGGAGGTTTGAGGAAGGGTTCGCTGATATTAGATAATCATCATTCAACAAGTGCGTTGGTCACTACAGCGCCTAACGAGCGCCTGCGAAATTGTCCTGAGATGTGTCCCCACAAGGACTTAGCAGGCGCTTATGTTAAAACTCCGCCCTGCGCGCCATCATTTAAGAGCGCGCACAATTTTCTTTTTCTCTATCGAAAGTTCACCTTGGGGGTTGATATTTGGGATTACTCTTTCTTGCCCACAGAATAGTCTTGAGCCCAACTACCGTAGGAAGAGGAAAACTTGTCCCCTATTGTCCCGCCCAACGTTGTTATTCGTGTCGGGTTGGGCCCGTATGGCACGTACATTCTCTGTTCTACACATTCTCTCTTTATTGCCATAATGTATTCGCTGTTGTATCGCGTTCAAACTTTCTCTGCACCCAAGATGATTTGGGAATTCTCGCCAGCTGAGTAGGCAAGACGAAGTTCACACCGACCCCAATGCTTTCACTTCCATGTGTGCAAACCCTTTGCTGACCTTGGATAGGTAGGGTCACTATTGAGCGACATGCTCATTCAGGTTGTCCCCACTTACTCTCAATTATCATTTATGCGGAGTCGTACTGTCATGCTTCCTTTTTTCCTTCGATCTCACGTATTGTTGGTTTACATATCGGCGCCCGTTCGGGCCTTGTGTCCCATCATGAGCAGTTGGTTGGGCCTTCCAATTCTCACCTGCGAGCCTTTTAAATTTAAAAGAGCTCGACCTAACAGAAAAGTTGTTGTGAACATTTTGCTGCAGCATGATTGACTTCATCGTTAAAGTCTCCCTCGCCCTCGTACTGCTCCCTGCTATCTACATCATTTGTGGCATCATTCATCGTTACCGTCAAAGATCCTTGAGCTTCCTTCGGGGACCAGCAAAGACATCATTTCTCCTTGGTGCGCATACTATTTGTTCTCCACGCCTGCATTACTGATAGGTATTTAGGAGCGGAATATGATTTACTGCACCAAGAGGTGACCCTGAATCTACATGGTTTCTCTCTATTTGTCCTGACAAATATATTTCTTTTTGCATGTACAGGAAACGGGCGTCCTGGAGGAGAAATGGCTCAGTGAATACGGGACTGCCTTCCGAGCAAGCACTTATTATTCCGTGAGCCTCATGCCAGGTCTCCTCTCCAGTGCCAAGTTATGCTAATTATACAACAGGAAGATATGCTCGTAGTTGCTGTGAGTCCATCCCGTTGCATGTCGCTATCGCTATGGTTAAACGAAAGGTAAATTATACAGGATCCAAAGGCCTTGCAATATGTGACTGTAACTTCGGGGTAGGCAGCCACTGGCAGCAGGGTTCCACAATCATTTTCTGATCTCTTAGGAATCCAGCTATCGTTTTCCAAAGCCCCAAGATGTTCGACAAATTACCACTTTCTTGATGGGTCGTGGTATCTTGAATGTCGAAGGTGAGTGTAACCTACACAGATTCTCTACTTATTGCTAAAATGTTACTCGATCGCTCTTCTTCCTAGGCGCAATCCATAACCGACACAGAAAAGCACTGAACCCAGCATTTTCTGCCAAGCAGCTACGTCAATTTCTCGAATTGTTTCAACGTTCAACAGGAAGGGTAAAATTCTTGTGTGAAACATAAATGCAGCGCTACTCATCTTTGATGGCTTCTCTTTGTCTTTAGCTAGTTGCGAAGTGGCAGCAAGAGATTGATAATCCTGCTAATCCTGCGAATGAACGCTCTGTCCTGAATGTCACGGCTTGGCTTCCTAAGATAACTTTGGATGTCATCGGGGAAAGTGAGTAAATCCTGTTCCATGACTATTTGAGCTAAATAAGCTGTCAGGCGCTTTCAATTACAAATTCGGGTCGCTGGACGGAGAAGAGACTGAGCTAGGAACAATTTTCGAAAACCTCTTGTGTGTGACATTCTTTCTCATAGATGTTCCATTGCCTCACGCAGGATCGCAATGACCTAGTGTTGAATCTCGACTCTATCCTCGAAAACGGCAGCTACTATACCGCGCTTTACGTCGTAACCTGCCCGCCTCTGTAGCTGATTTCCTTCTACAGTTTCCGACCAAAGAGGAGAAAAGATTCTTGGGTTTTTTGAACGCATCGAAAAGAGTTGCTAGACCATTATTCGAGAGAGCTTCAAACAAGCAAACTACCGAAAATGACGTTCAAGACCATGACAACAAGGATGTACTCAGTGTTCTAGTTCGTGCTAACCAAGAAGAAGATCCAAGGAAAGCCATGAGTGAAGATGAAGTACTTTCACAGATGGCGTACGTGTTCCGCTTTTTTGGATACCAATGCGAACTCAATTTTCTCCCTTCCTTAGGACAATAATATTAGGTGCGATTGAACTTTCCATGCCTAGTCAGCTCTAACGCCATGTTGGAAAGCTGGCCATGAAACAACTGCGGTAAGTCTCTAGCCAGGTTATCTTGTACAGCTCTGATGGTTTGGATTCAGTCAACAATGACCTGGATCCTTTATGCGCTTACCAAAAGTCCCAATGATCAAGGAAGAATATATCAGGAAATTCGGGAAATGCGTGAGCTCACAGGCAACCAGGAACCAACCCCGCAAGATCTGGATTCCATGAGTTTCTTCAATGCTGTCATCAAGGTTTGTCGCCTTGTTTATGTACTATTCACCGCAATCGATTTTGATTATGCAAACTCTCCAGGAAGCCTTAAGATTATATCCCATCGTCAGTCTCCTTCGATGCAGTGGGTTGAAATTTCTGCTGAACTCGACAATGAAATGTAGGTTCCGAATATCACCCGCGAAGCTCAGTCAGACGATGTGATACCCCTTGAGTTCCCTGTAACCACGGTTTCTGGAGACGAGGTTTTTCAGATACCTGTCAGCAAGGGCCAAAGGGTTATGCTTTGCCTGGGCATGTACAATCGGTGCGTTCGATGATGATGATTTTACTTGAAATAAATATTTCTAAAATTTGACAGACTTGTGCAAGTCTGGGGTGACGACGCAGATCAATGGAACCCTGAGCGCTTCATCAAGCCATCGAAGAAAAATACAACGTTGGGTGTTTATGCGAATTTGTTAATGTCTTAAGCAAATTTTATTTGATACGATATTAACATGATTTTCTTTACAGGATGACTTTCAGTGAGAAACAAACACCGCCCGCTGAAGTAGAACTGAATCTGATGCATATGTTCAGGCGCTGGTTTACGAGCTTGCATAGGATGGCGGTTTGCGTAAGTGATATTTTATCACAGCAACGATGATAATTCAGAGCTGAGGCTTTCTGAACTGTAGCGTCATGGAACTACAAGCTATTTTGTTTGGTTTGCTTGAGAAGTTTGAGTTTTGTCCGCCGGCTTCAGGAGAATTGGATGAAATTCAGGCAGTCCCTTTTGGATTGATTATTCCAATGAAGAGGGGCAAATGGAAAGGTTCGCTCCATAACCCCAAAGTGCTGGTGAACCTCGAAGCTGATGATTCCTCAACAGAAGGTAAACAGATGCCTCTGCATGTGAAAATCAGAAAGTGATTTCGTCATGGTCATTTCTCTCTATATTATGAATTCTACATTGACCCCCCATACATGTCCCTTTGTCTATGTAGTACCAATATTACTAGTTGTGGTATATATACAGCCTAAAGTTTGAGATGATGGTATACAGCGAATCACTCGTCCTCGTCAGATAAAATCAAACGTCCTTTTGTTCTCCTTGAGACGGATTTTGTCGACCCGTCATCATCCTCAGTCTGGTCTTCGACAACTCCCCTTGAAGGAGACGGCGAGGAAGACTGACTGACAAGACTGTCGGTTCGGAGCGGCGGATTGGCATTGACCTTTGGTTTAGGTTTTGGGCGTGGGCGTGACCTTTCAGTGGGTACCTCAGATCCATCCTCCGCGAGCCTCTCTCTGTCGCCATTCGTAGCACTCCTAGTCTCTGGCTCGTCTTCAGAAGACAAAGACAAAGATTGAGAGCTATCTGCTAGATCAACCTCAACCTCGAGTGCATCTTTTTCTCCCTTCCGTTTTTTCTTTCCAGTCCCGCTCTTTCCTTTATCGCCGGTGTTTCTACGCCGCTTCTTCGTTCCAGTAGACTTCATCGTCCCACTTTTTCCCTCCCCTAGAGCGGCTGCAAGATCCTCAGCCTTCTCTCGCCTCTTCTTCTCCAATTCCAAGAACGAATTAATATCCCCATATTCTACGTCACTATCTTCGATGAACTGCGCCGACTTGTATTGAACTTCTTCCTTCGTTTGCTTTTCCTTCCTCTTTCGTTTGCGCGGTTCCTGTTCATCTTCATCCTCATCTGCGTCTGATTCGGGAGCCTTGACTCTTCGACGGCGACGCGACTTTTTACTCATAAGTTGTGCGGCCTTCTTGCCTTCGAGGTCGAACGGTGTCTCCAGGAATTGAGTGATGACGGTGATCATACTATGCAGCTCTGTTGGAAGGATCGCCGCTGGAACATACCACTCCAGCTCTTCGGCGTCTAGAAGATAATCAATGAGGTCGATTCTGGGAGCAAACAGGTTTTACACATACCTTCATCGAGAATATAGCATTTACACAAACGGAATAACAGCTTGAGATTCGGATTCTTTGTCGCAGCATCGGCATGCTCGTCGCTGAGGTATGGTATGACTGTACAATCCCCAAGAATCAGCCACTGAATTCGTCTACAATCTTAGCAAAGGACGCAACGATAATCTGTTAATTTAGCTTGCGCATCGACAGACGGGCCAAGCAGCTTCGATCGGGTATTAGGATTGTTTATGTCTTCATCCGAATCAACGTCGTCCTTCTTATCAACCTCTTCAATGATTCGATCGCGTGCAGCTTTGGCCGTTTGTAAGACCTACAAACATAGAATAAGAGTGCTTGAATCCTCGGTGCCATGTGTCATTGAATAGACGGTAGATACCTCCTGAGTCCAGAGTACCAGTTCTGTCTGACCAGCCTCGACAAGGGCGGCAATCGCAATGCCAACCTGATCGCTCCAAGAATATCCCTTCTTGACTTGAACTTCCTGAGGAAGTCTATTATCTTTAACGGTTATATTATTTTCGCCCTTTGACGGTGGCTCCCAACTTGAGTATTGTTTCCAGTTCCCTCTGTTTTTAGGGAAGAATGCCTGAACGTTGTGTGAGCCAAAGGGAAATCACGATACTCAAGAGCACGGCTCACCTCTACCGCTAAGAATGGTTCTTGTTCTAGTGCTTTGAAAAACTGTCGAAGGATATAATTGATCAAATTCACCAGGTCTTTATAAGGTTGGTCGGAGGGAAAAGAAACTTTGTCGGCGAGGATGGTTTTGAAAAGGTTAAGCGTAGAAACCTACGTGATTCAGGAAGAGCTATCAGCGGCTGAAAAAACAGATAACCATTGTAGATGACACGTACTTTGAAAAATAGTCCCTCTGCTTTCGCACGAACAGCTTGCCTATGTAGCAAGCTCACGACTCTCCGCATCTGTTCAGAGTTTGTGAAATCATTGTAACGCGATAGATAGACGAGGAGCGTATGCGTGATATCTGCTTGGGCAAATTTCTGTCATAATCGTCAACTTCGGACGGTATAAACGATACATAGACACAATAAAAACTACATACCATTTCAAAAGCTTCGAAAGTGAACATGGTTTCGTGAACAATATCGTCGTCTTCCTGTTGTTGAGGTTCTTCCTCATCTGGGACTTCGTCATCCCGGCCAGCTTGGGATAAACAGTAAGTGGATTTTCATCAGTATTCAAAAAAAAATACCTACCCCTCTTCTTCCTCCCCTTCGCAGCCTTCTTCTTTCTCACATAAACCTCACCCTGTCCCTTCCCTTTAGCCCATTTTTCCAGCATTCTAAGTAACGCATAGGCCATATGGACACTAGAATTCAAATATGCCAACGATTGCGTTCCTTCTTTATACGACCGCAGACTCTCCAAAGTCACATCAAGCACTTCACCGCTGTAGATGAGCTGTTGCTGTAGGATTTCTGCGGCTTCGCTGAGCGTTGAGTCGGAGATGTCAACCGAGAACATGGAGTCGATTAGGAGCAAGAGTTCGGTTAGGCACTCGATGCCTGCTTGAAGTTCTGTCCATGCTTTGGGCTATAGTTAAGACATGTGAGTGAGAGTATGACGGAAGTAAATATTGAGTCGATACCTTCACATCTGCAGCTTCCCGCATTCGTTTTAGAACCCAGATGATCCACGGTCGCTCAAGCACCTCAGCGACCAGTTTAAATCCATATCTCTGCGAATCAAGGCCTTCATCTGTGTTGTTGACCGCCTGTGACTTTGACTTTGTTGCAAGACTTCGTCTCGACAAGAAGAAATCGAGAAACCATTTGGTTACATAGAGTAGACGAAGGTTATCCTTTTCCGTGATCTTCGCTCTCTCCGAACGAATATCCTTCAGTAGGGTTGATAGAAAAGCTAGACCAGACCATGAGCGAAGTGTTCAAGTGAAAGGTAAAGGCATACGTACAATTGAAGCATTCTTCGAGAAACTCTGAAGCAAACTCCCGAAGCACCCTCATAGCTTCGACCGAGAGCGTCTCATGACTTGCCAATTCATCCACCCTATGCCCCTTCCAAGCCTTTTGACGCTTAGACTTGTCCCATAATGCTCCAGTTTCCCCTGTGATACCTTCTTGTCTGTGAATGACAAACATCTGTGATTGCTTCGAATGTTCAGAAGGGCCGGCAGCATCTGCAGCATTCGTATCAGTAACCTGCGCTTGTTTTTTGTTTGGATTGAGCTTGACAGAGATGGTAGTCCCGAACCGGGAATGTCGCGTAGGCGCTTGACGCAAAGTCTGGCGTTTTGATCGTTCTTCTTGAGCGAGAAGACGCTGGAGATCAGCAGCTGGACGCTGTGTTGCTTGAGTTCAGGTAGCTATGAGATAAGTGAACGGGACCACGCACATTGGATTGATCCAAGGCCAGCGAAGAGGGCTGAACTCCTCGAGACAAAAGGTAGATAATCTCCAACACAATGGTGTTCCAACCGTCAAAAAGAGGGTCATTATCACTATTTGCAGCAATAGTGAGCACGAGCTGGAGCATATGAGAGTCGGAAAGCATCCGGATGAACTTTGACTGCATCGCAGAAAACTGAGCATGATCAGCACTGAGGAACATATTCGCGGGAAGGTCCTTGATAAAAGCCAGATTGCGAACGAGGTGCAGAACGACATTGACGATCTGACCATCTCTCTCCGTGCGTTCGTTTGGTTTCTTAGTCAATGGCAGCAATGCGATTCCAAACAAAGCTTCCAAGACTCCAGGCTTTAGGATCGCAGCCTTGTAGTGTAGATGGCTCTGTAACAACTCTGTATAATCCGCTTTGCTATCCAGCTGATCGTCCAGTTCCTTCAACTCCTCAGACATATCGATTGGCCAAGTCATCGCCGTCATAAGGTCGGCACAAGCAATTGCGCGTTTGTCTTCCACGAAGCCTTGGCCTGCGGTGACGAGGAGGAGTGGGACCAAGTCATTGAGTAAGACGCGCGTTTTCCAAAACATACGGGCTACAGTCCGGTCATCGTCAGTTTCATCTTGGCGCCAAAGTTTCTTGAGGTCCTTCAAGCAGCCGTTGACCTGGTCACCCATTCGATATCCATTCTCAGAGTGACCTCCAAGAGCGCCGACAACTCGTTGCACGATTGGCTCAAGAAATTGCCGCTTAGCCTGCGGACTCTCTGGATCCGCGTTCTCTGACTCGTCTTGGGATATATCGATGATTTCGTTGTCGTCCATGATGAGAGTAAGTATAAACTGGTGATAAGAGCTAAGGAAGCGTTACAGTCACAATGCACGTGAATGTGTTGCTTCGCGTATCATGCAAGGGTCACCAGTTCAATCCTGGTACGGAGCATTTTTTCTTCTCTAACGATATTGTAAAAAAGAACAATCGAAGTCCGAAGGTGCCCCGCGGGGCGGGTATATAGCACAGACTCGTATACCCCTGCGCATCGGCTCAGAGGGTGTACGAGACGTAGGCAATGGGTAGAGAAGAGCACGAGAACTCGTATACCCCTGTGCATCAGCTCAGAGGGTGTAAGAGACATTGGCTTGAAAGGGCCATTGGACTTGAAGTAAGTGTCGCCAGGCCAAGCAGCTGTCATCCACAATACGGTCTTGCTAACTTGATAACTTGAAGAAGATCCAGGTCGGAGGTCCAAGTCGGAGGTCCAAGTCGGAGGTCTAGTCGGAGGTCCAGTCCGGAGTCCAGTCGGTCGGCCGAAAGTCGTGACTTGTAGATATGATGTCGGTACAGGCGGGTCTTCTTGTTGTCCTTGAATACAATTAGGTGGATCTCCTACCCACTGATAGAGTTTTGTTTGAGTTTAGTCGTCTGAGACATTTGTACTGCGACAGTCCACGCTACATGGAACACTGACTGGATATCAATAGTTTGTTCAATTTGCTGCTGTTCAACGAATAAGACTAGAATAGATCGATATATGTAGCATTGAAAAGTAAATCGCAATAAAGAAAGCTGTAAACCTAGGCCTAACCAGAACCAGTCACGTATGTACGTGCGGAACAAGCACACAAGCAGAAAGAAAAAAGGAAAGGAAAATATATGTAAAGAAAGGGATATGCATAGAGAGAAAAGAAGAAAAAAAAGAAAAGAGTGTTTGATACTTTGCAATCGCAATAATAAATCATATCGTTGTCGTTATATTCCCCTTCACTCCAACAGCCTCGCCCCATGGACCCTAACCCTGTACAAGCACGTATACTCCTCCATCCCCCAGTTATTTCTCACCATAACAACCACCACTCCAAAGTCCACCCCAAGCTTCCTCACGTACGGCAACACAGGGAAAGTCTGGATATGTTCTGGAGAGTGAACATCGTATGCGAACGACGCGAGACGGATGTATTCTGGTGTTTGGGGAAGAGTAGAAGGATAGGAAACATCGAGTTCTGATAGACCGAGTATGTCTGAATCATCCTGGAGGTTAGAGTCGGGCTTATCAACGTTGTTTTCCTTCTGCCTTCTCTCCCTCTCGACTTTCACCCCTTCCCTCCACTCACTCACCCGCCTCACGTTCTCTTTCCCTTCAACTAATCCCCATACCTCAATCTCCCTCGGTGCACTTCGTCTTTTGCTCTTCCTCTTTCTCTTTTCCTTATCATTATTTTCTTTCCCGTCCTCTTTCCCTTCCTGCTCCTCTTCCTCCAGCATCAACCCATCCTCATACGCAGTCTCCGCCGACACATGATCAACCGTGACAGAGTCAACGACAATAGGAGCAGCGAGCGCAATCCCCAACTGTCCCTGCGCACCATTGAACGGCCAACATAGCCCATTCGTTATATCCGGATGCAACGCCCATACCGGTGGTCTCCCTACCGCTACTCCGTTGCTGCCCGCGGTGGAAAACGGGTTAAGATTGATGACACTGAGGAATTGGGATGTCCAGGTCGAATGAGAGGGACGAAGAGTGAAGGTATCGGAAGTAAGCGAAGGTATAACCCTCGCTCCACCGGAATGAAGCGCATAATCCGCACGGGCGATGATATCTTTGCTGTGCGTGGAGAGGGCGGAGGATACGAGGGAGGTGAGCAGTGAACTCAGTTCTTGTTCGTCAGCGGGAGTTTTAGAGGTTGAAGAGAGTTTAGACCACCAATTAGTATCAGTATTGGTGTTAGTATTTGATTTGATATCCTTCAACGCATTCTTCCCAATATCAATCGCCTCCTTAACCCCTCCCTCAACAACCCCAAGTCGTTCCTCCAGCAAAGCAAGTTGAGCACGAGATTCCATATCGCTGCTCGCATCGCCTGATGAGGACGAAGAAGTCGCTATAGGCCTTGCCTGCAAAACGCCAACAACACTCTTCAACCTCTCCATCTCCATCTCCAACGCCTCTCTTTCCTTTTTGTTCCTCATCTCCCTCTGTTCTCTCTCCCTGACCTCCCTCCCAATCCCACCAAGCTCACCTTCAACTCTCTCCACGCGCTTCCCAATATCTCCTTTAATCATCCCTTCCAAAACCCCAATCCTCTTTTTCAGCTCGCCTATAATCATCTCAGCCCTTTCTTGTTCCTTTTCCCTTTCTTTTTCTCTTCCCTGTTTTTCCTTCTCCTGTCGGGTACTCTCACTAGCCTGCTGTTGAATCCTCGACCGCTCTCTCTGCCTTTCTGTGATTTTTTCACGTTCGAGGTCCTTTGTTCTCTCCTTCACCTCATCCTCCGCGACCCTCAACCTGCCCTTCGTCACCTCGTTCTCCAACACCAACGCACTCAATGCAGACTCTATCGTTCGCAGCCGGGCGTTCAGCTCGTCCGCATTTTCCACTGGGAGAGCAGGCGGTGCATATTTTATTTGTGAAGAACCAGAACCAAAGTGAGGGAAGAAACTCCGCCAGGAAGACGAGGATGAGGAGAGACCACCGTCACTGGTGAAAGGCCATTCATTAACCACCCAAGCTCCTACCAAGATTAAAACCGCCACTAGGAAATAATACCCCACGCCCCTCCCCCGCCCAACCGTACTCGATGAAATCCTCGACACACCACGAATGGGGTAAAGAACGAGCAAACCCACGAGCCATCCCAACACTCTCCCAACGAAATGTGCAGCACCCGACAACCCTACCCCAATTAACCTGAAAAATGTGTATACTATAACACCCAGTTTCGCACCGATACCAGTTGATGAGGGGCGGAGGGAGATTAGAGAATGGGTATCGTCGCCGAGGTATGAGCGAGAGTAAGAGTCATCATATTCGCCTGCATGGGATTCTGGGTCTGGGTCTTCGGGTATAGCGTCAAGGTTAAGGGAGGAGTGGTTGATAAAGGAATGCGATAAAGAGGTGTCGTTGGGTGGCTGTCGAGATTGTGATCTTGATCTTCGTATTGGTGCAGGTACGGGAGGTACAGATCCACGTTGGGATGCAGATACAATCTGTGAATAAATCAGTTAAAATGAAAGATTAACAACAATATGTTGTAACTTTACCTGTTCCTGATCCTCCTGATCCTCCTCCTCTTCCTCTTCTCCTTCCCCCAACTTCGTCTTCCTACTTCCCCTCTTCCTCCTCTTCTCCGGTCCCACTTTCGGCAGCGTAGTCAATGGACCTCCAGCTGGCCCGCCAGCTCCCTTCCTCCTTCTCCTCTTCCTAACATCATCTTCATCCTCAGATGAGGAATCCTCCAATTCCGCCTGAGTAGGTTTGTATGCCTTGTTATCCATCGAAATTCGATTCTTTCTATGAACAGCCGAAGTTGAGAGATTTTTGGACAATGTAGAAGCGTTCGGATTTGAGTTGCCGTTATTATTATTCCGCCTTTGATATTCCTCAAACTCTCTATCCTCCGTCTCATAATCATAACTCGCATCTCCAGCCCCATTCCCGTTCTTTTGTCTTTCTTTAACAAAATACGACGTCCTCTGAATCGCCGTCTGAGCAAGATTGGTGAGATGGTCGAACGAGAAAGGGCTTTTTTCACGGATTTGACTTTGGCTTTGTTCGCCCTCGGAGTCGGGAATGATGATACTCCTCGATGAACTATTGCCTGTCATGGACACAGGTTTCGTCGAAGACACTGGCGGTTTTGTTTTCGACCCTAGACGACTTGGAGGAAGACCGAGCCTGCGGGCATTTGTCGTCGCTTGAGATTCATATTCGACAGAAGTACTCCTGGGAGGGTTCGTCGTCGTTATTCGCCTTGAACTAGAAGCCCAAGCTTCGTTTTGGTTTGACATTGCTTGGTATATTGCACTCGCAGCGTTCACACTTGTATCCCGAACACTCCACTTTTCTGGTTGAAGATCTGTTGGGTTACTAGACGTTTTGGGCGGTGAACGAGAGCCTAAGATTGGTGCACTGAGGAAAGAGTATATCAATCAAGATTGTTGAATGAGAAGATTCAATGATTTACCCGTAAGAATACGAAGTAGGGACAGGTGTAATTCTCTGAGATTGTGTACTCTGTGTAGTATTTCCTCCGCTGGTTGTGGTTGACCCCTTTGAAGGTGGTTTCCCCAAAAAAGATTGATGATCTAGACGTCTGCCTTGACCTAAAGGTGTCCCAGCAAATGACATGTGCTCGCGGTCTCTGCGCGATTATCTATAGTCCAATTCCTCGTCGTTTACACGTTGTCGTCCTCCGCGTTGTTGTCGCCGATGATTGTATCAATGATCCTAGAGCAGATTTCAGCAGTAGCACGTTGCGCGCAGAAGGATAATGATGGTGATGAGTGGGGAAATGAAGATAAAAGTAAAAGAAGTCAAAGATTGCCTCGGGCATGTGTTGTATAAACAAGCACCAACCATAGCGCCCCCATTCTTTCCTTTTTGGGAAAAGGTCAAAGCTTCATTTCATTGTTTCCCGAAACGAAACATTGGCCATTGGACAATATGGAAGCTATTGTTCTCCCTACCTCTCCGAAAAACAAATGAGCTACCCCGAGTAGAAACCTGTAGAGATTCGACTGGTAATGAGCAAAATTGCTATCTTTCCCTCCGAGTCAGTGAATGCATCAAAGCTCAACTTGCTTAAGTTTCTGTGCGTCTGCGCGCGCCGGTGGAGACTCAGAGCTTCCTCTTACTCTTAGCGTTCTTCTTAGTGAGTCCCGCAACCCTACTCCTCGCGGGACTAAAAGGACCTATATTTATTTCTGAGTCGCAACTTGCAAAGGCTAAATTGAAGGCCCACGGTTAGCCACGGTTATCCTGTTCGCTAGTTATTGTTTATATCGCACAGAACAAAGTTCTTCCCTCGTCAAGGACTCAAGCAATTCCTTGATTCGCGTAGGCTAACCGGTGCCAGGCCGCGTACAGTGGATATGATCCTACTACCGGTTCTTTTGCGTGCAAGAATTATCACTTATTTGAATTTAGTTGCTTTTTTTCGGAAGAAAAGGCCTCCGGATTCCATACGCAATAGCGTTTCTGTTTTGTAGCAAACTTAATTCGAGTATAAATTTACCATGCTGAGC
Organism: Lentinula boryana; assembly: GCA_027886635.1. Taxonomy (NCBI): domain Eukaryota; kingdom Fungi; phylum Basidiomycota; class Agaricomycetes; order Agaricales; family Omphalotaceae; genus Lentinula; species Lentinula boryana. The sequence goes on along the minus strand of MU790690.1, from coordinate 11,610 downwards.
GCTGAGCTCCCACCTCACGAACAACACCATCAAGGCAAAAAAGAAACAATCGAACCTGAGACAAGTTCGACTCTGCCCGTGTCCCAGAACTACCCCCTTCAACGCAAAATGGACCATCCACTGCTTAGGAAGTATGTACATGTGACATTGGCTTGGGGGGCCAAGGACTTTGATAATACATCCTGCACGTCTGCTCAGATGCATCTCGTCACTTGGCTGGTAAAGCTGTGTTCTAGGGTCCAGGGATCCAGTTGTCCAGTGGTCCAGTTGTCCGAAGTTGTCCAAGTAAGCCAGGCCAGCAGCTGTAGTAAGGCAAGTAACTTCCTCATTGATGAAATTTTGCTTGAGTTTAATCTACGGGTAGCAAGCCCAGTATGTTCTTGAAATTAGACATGTATTAATTCTGAGACTATTGCAGAATTTTAGACATGTCTGCGGGTTCACGAAGCTCAAAGCAAGTCCAATATCTCGCCTTGCGAATTTGAGCAAGAATCATTGAAGTACAAATGCCATCTATATATCTAGCTTATGAGTCTATACAAGCGAAATTTATCGATGAATACTCATAATCCTTTCCTCAGCCCCTCAACGCCAGCATTTCCGTTAATCAAACCACCTCCTTCGCACTCTTTACATCCCAACCACTCGTCACCACCTTCATTCCTCAAAAACCCATCTGTTCCCAACACAACCTTATGTCCTCTTTCACTCCCACTCTTCGCCAGCACCTCCCTACCCATCAATGCCAACCACTCCAGCACAGGTTTTGTCGTCCACCTGTCCTTCCCTGTCCCATCATTGAACCACCCCAAATGCCCTCCTCCGCTCGTCAACACCATTACCGCATACCCATTCCCCGCTCCATCCATGGGGACATACTGCACCACAGGATCATCCGCAGAGTTTATCGCCAGGTACGGTATCCTTATCTCCCCAATACATTCATGGCTCGACATGGCGTCGTAGTATTCGTTCACCGTCGCGTACGGGAACTTTGGTGGTGGTCCGCCGACTTGAGATAAGAAGACTTTGTCAAAGTTCGTGAGCGTCATTTGCGAGACGGACATGAGCGGTTCGAGGGCTTTGGCGATAGGGAGAGAGGGGTCAGCCATGAGTGCTTTGTAGTGTTGCTTCGCGACGTTCATAAGATTTGTTCCAAGGGCGTTGTTGTATACATTTCGACCGATGAATGTTCCAGAAAGACTAGAAACAACTGCTCTTACAAAACTATTGATTTTCCAAGAAAACAAATCCTTACATATCGCTGTTGGCCGCAAGATCCCAGGGCTTCTCAGGAAGAATACTGAGCTATGAATTTTCAATGTGTCAAAGAAGAATCCTTACGTTCGCAAGCACACACGCAGAGCTGAGCCGACACTTTTCCCCTTCCTGAGCAATGTACCTTGTCATAATATTCGATCCAAGCGAAAACCCCAACCCAAGAAGTTTCGCTCGAGGATATCGATTGGAGATATATATCAAGGCCTGTCTGAAATCGTCCGTTCCACCTGCAGAGTAAAATTTCGTACTCGTGATTGGTACCCCTCCACCTGAAGACCAAACATCGTTACTGCGATGACAGGAATCTGAAAACAATTGAGACCCACATCCACGAGAATGAGGTATGACCGCGCGATAGCCCAGTCCGCCTTTATCAATCGGTTTAATGACATGAGTGAGGATAGATTTAATATACGGTTCATAGGATCCTATATTAGATATAGATGATGAACAGTGTCGTGTACAGAAGAAAGACCATGACCATCGACATACCTCCTGTCAAGCCATGCAGAATAACAACGATGGGTGTATCGTCGCTGAGCGCCGCGTCGTCTATGGGAGCGAAATCAAGGCCCCTACCAGTGCGCCACTCAGTTCTAGGATGACACCGTGGTAAACAGTGTATCATATAGACTCACAAAGTACCACCATCCACCAACTTCAGATTCTGCCTGCACCAAATCATCAGAAAACCATGAACCTCAATAAGAAGTCGAAGCTTGAACCATACCTCCGATACCACACACTATCTACCTGCGATATATCTGCAAAAACTGAATACGTCGTCTGTATATGACCGCTGAATTTTCCTTAGATTTATCCACAGCACAGCACATTCACGGAAGACATACTTATTAAGCCACCACTTCGGCTCAAAAGGTGTGAAAAGACTCGGACAATTGTCTTGGACCAATTTGCGGAGAGATTCTGAGTATTCCTCCTTGGATTCCGGTCTTTTCAGTGGTATTCGGGCAGTTTTGGGCGCGAAGTGTACAAGTGGAGGAGCGGAGGTAGAGCATCCGAGAACTCCCATTGCGGGTGGCGGTTGACGAAAGGATGGCTCAGAGTCACATCGCTGTGGCCAGCGATATAGACCGGGGTAAAAAGTGCTTGATGGGAGGGGCAAAGGGAATTCCGAACATTCCAAGTTCGTAAACTAGATTTAATAACATATCGCTAAATCGAGCTGCATTGGCATACATACATAAAACAGGGATTTGCAGTTGCTCTATGATACAATGATTTGAATCGATGTACATTCACATATGGGAAAGAAACAAAGTATCAGTCAGTCGACACAGACACCTTCTTAGTCGATTTCTTCTCGACAATCTCTTCCTCAATCACCTCCCTATCACTACCCTGAGCTTGGCCCAAAGGCCCACCGACCTCGTCCCTAGAAAACGAAGCTTCGGTAGGTTGTACCGCGTTCTCTGGAGAATGGCGCTCATGAATGTACTTGATGGTTTGATCCGCGAGCTCGCTCGGCGAGCCGGTCGAACGATCCGCCTGCCAGAGAAAGCACGCTCGTCAGATCCTCTGAGCAAAATAACAAACATCGATATCGACCTTAACATGAGCCTCAGAAGCAGAAGCTAGGTGTTCGTTCCAGCCGGGAGCGTGTTTATGAGGCGTAGAAGTGCTATGCTGGGTTTTGGAGAGGTTGCGTTTCTTTTCAGTGTCCAGAACCTATAAAGATGACATTAGTCCCTAGTACCATCACAAGCAAGAATCTACATTTGGGTCATTGTCATGCATCGTGCTGTGAGCGCAAGCGACGAGGTCAACAAAAGAATCAATCGGGGACACGAAGGACACTAACCTGCTGAATCTGGAACATTTTCAGTCATAAGACACTCAATACACATAACTCGGAAAAAAAAACCCCACCTCATGGTCGTGTTACCATATCTTAATGCGGCACATCCAGCAGAACGGAATATGGGTGCACGAGCCGCAGCCTTCAGCATAAAACGAGAGTTAGAGGCAAGAGCGGTAGTCATTTTGTTCGAGATTTCGATGTTGGTGGTTGTAATGCAAGTGTGGATAAGGCGGGCTTTATGACTGAACTCCAGGGTGTTGGAGATTGGAGGAGTTCGGAGGTATGGGGTATGCTATGACATCATGATTACATCGGGGGTCGCACCAAAAAAGAACCAAACATCTTTACATCAATTGAGAATGGACGAGATACTGTACTTATTTACAGTGTACAGTATACATCCAAGCACTTTCACTCTTCAATCTGACTTGTCGCTCCCTCAGCCATCCGGTACAAACGCTCCTTATCAGCAGATTCGTCAACCAATGCTTTAAGATGTCCCGACTTTTTCTTTAGCAATTCCTTGGGAGAATCATATTCAACCTAGTCAGATGGACAGAGTCAGAACGATTATAACGACATGGCAGAATAGAGAAATAATCAAAGGAAGGCGTCACGAGAGTGAGAGCCTGAGACGATATCACAAAAAGCGCTTACGATTCTTCCTGCATCCAGAACCATCTATGAGACAGAGTTATCATTAGCCAGTACTCATTCTTTGCAGTTTTAGACATATCACGAGGGCGAGACTCACAATTTTATCGGCATCCATTATTGTCTGTAGACGATGAGCTACGGTGATGAGAGTGACATTCCCCTTCAGCTCATGTCGTAATGAGGATTGGATAATACCATCCGTTTTATAATCAATGGCAGAGGTTGCTAAAATCGGGGAACAGAAGACATCAAGAAAGGCAACATAGCATTGAGGTTTGAAGACTAACCCTCATCCAAGATGAGTAATTTGCTTTCACGAACCATCGCTCGAGCAAGAGCGATGATTTGACGTTGACCGACAGACATGTTACCTCCTCCGCTAGCCACGGCAGTGTCCAAACCCACTCGGGCGTCTTCATCTTCACTTTGGATGGAATACAAACCGGCAGAACGGAGGGCATCGTATAACGCAGCATCATCGTATTGGTCGAATGGATCGAGGTTTCGTCTCACAGTTCCACTTAGAAGCTCCGGCTGTGAAGCAGAATTTGAGGAAAAGAGAAAGAGAAGGAGCAAGTAGTAGTAAAGAATACCATTTGAGGGATAATTGTAATTTTCGTTCTAAGGTCATCCAAATTGATGGATGAGGTTGCTATGCCATCCAGATACACTTCGCCATCAGTGTAGATGCATCTCAGAAGAGACAACATTAAAGAGCTCTGTGAAATATTCAGTAATGGTACAACCTGGTCCAACGGTATTGTTCGTACCTTCCCAGACCCCGTACGTCCAACTATATGAAGAGTAGGTTCAATAATCAGCCAACGACTAAAAATATCCATCACATACCAACACCGATTCTTTCACCAGACTTGACATGAAAGTTGACACCTTGTAAAACCTGCGGACCATCAGGTGAATACCGAGCACTGAGATTTTCCACGCGCAAATCCCCGCCAGAGGGCCAATATGCTGGAGGAACACCCTCCTTGGTTGGCTTGGGCTCTTGCTCAATCTCTATATACGCGTTGATACGCTCCAAACTGTAGCACACAAGAATCAATTATCATGAGTGGGGTTCAACAACATAGGAATGGACCAACCTATTCGCTAGAGTGAATATGATAAGTGATTATGGACTTGACATATAGATAAAAAAACCTGAACATACCTCGAACCTGGAACATATTAAGGATCCTGATATAGAATAGGATAGAAGAACTAAACATGACTAGGAACGTATAAGGACAAATTTTGAATTACTAGTTCAGAGGTCTTACCAGCCATATTCAGAGAAAACCCGATTGTAGACGCCTGTCCATGACTGACATACACCAAATAGGCGGCTAACGAAGAAGAAAACACATTTCCAAGAAGGTCAAGGCGAACGTCAATCCAACGGTTCAAGTTCCAAAATACACGAGAAGGACGAGAGTAGTAGTTGATCCGAGTGAGTGATTCCTTGATGAACCGGTCTTGGACACCATATGCTCGAACAGATACTGCGAAAACTTCAGCGAGGAGCACACAGTCATTCTATGCAACGACCTACCTAGCCCGGCCATGACTGTTCCAAAGCTATGAACTTAGTTAAGAACATGACATCGATGAAGGAAGAAAAAGAATACGTGAGCAAGAACAACTAGTACTCACTGAGCTAGGACAGGTGCCTTCGCATTCGACTGAAGACGTTTTATCGGCAACTGGGCTTTGATGTAGATCGATCCACATAAGGCACCTGCTATAGAAACAAGGATTCCGGGGAACAAGAACGCGGGACTGAAGTAAATGACGGAACAGAATTGTCCGACCATCATAATGGTTAATCGAATCAGACTGCTGAGTTGGTTAGGGAGAGGTCCATCGACTGGAATCGTTAGCAATATGCGAATAACAAATAAGCGTTACAATGATGATCAAAGGGAAAGCTAGGACGTACCGTCACGCATATCTTGTGTAGCCCGCGTAATCACTCGAGACGTCGGGGTAGTATCTAGCCATCTTATAAAAGAGAGGCCTCATTAATGGGCAGACAGTCAACATTACATATTTGGCACACCTCAAGGTCGATCCCATGACTGATTGCATCAGTTGTTTATGTATGGACCTGGAAGCCCTCAGGACCGCGTACAGGTAGATGATATACCCGAGAGCGAACATAACGACGACGAATAGCAAGATAAATGCTACAGTAGGTCAGTATCATCAGGCATGGTAAAAGATAGAAGGACTGACAATAGCCGACGAGATAACTGCAGAAAGGGAGTAAAGGAAAGGAAGAAGCTTGAATAAGGATTACCGACGCGTGCACGAAATGTCTTTGACTTACAAAATAACGTTCACATCCGAAGGATCCTTCTGCTCATACTGACTGGCCCAATAACCAAGAAACCACGTCTGGAAGATTTCAGCCAGTTCAGATAAAAGGAAGCAGGTAAAGAAAGAGGTGACGAATATGAGAATGTGATTTCCGCCAAGGCCTCTGAGGAGTAATCGCACTGGAAGAGAAAAGGTATGCGGAAATGAAATTGATCAAGTCGCAGATCATAAAAGGTTATGCGCGTACCAGCGGGCCAACCAACATTCCCAATTTGGACTTCTTCCTCTACGATGAGTTTGCCTTGACCTTCCAGTTTCTTTGACTTGGTTCCGCCCCGGTCCTCACTGCTGCCAGTGGTACCTACTTGATGGGCAGCGATATCATCTTCAATTTGCTCAATGGTCTCGATGGTATCACCAATTTCGACATCATCCAATCGTGCTTCTTCAATCTGTTTTGTCTCCTCCGATACTCCAAACACCTCGAGTGCATTACCTTGGCTGATCACACGTCCATCTTTAAGGGACACTGCAAATCCGGCAATGGACTGGGTCAGGGATACGTTGTGTGTCTATCATTATAGGGATTTGGATTTGAAGCGAGGGATAGAATGGGAAGTTAGAAATGAAGATGCATAGATAGAGCAAAGAATGTAGATGGAGGAGTAAGAGAAGTAAAGAGAATTAAGGCTTGCGCATTGAAGGAAGAGATGAGAGTTAGTACTTACCACCATTAGAATTGTCCTATCTTTGACTAAATCTCCTTTGAAGCACTTTTCCACTATCCATTTTGACGTATGAACACTAGAACAAGGAAATGCGTCTAGCGTTAGCACATAAACATATAAGCTGACATGTAAATGGGCAGTTCTGGTGGATGACTAGTAGTCGACAGGGATCCCGAACCAGACTCACTCTAATGCAGCAAGCACATCATCCAACAATAATACCTCTGCACTTGAATAAATCGCTCTTGCCAACGTAACCCGCGCTTTTTGACCTCCAGAGAGCGTTAATCCTTTCTCCCCTACCTCGGTCTCATCCCCAGCTTGGAATAACTCAAGGTCTTTTTCTAAAGCACACTGGTATAGAACTTTTTGGTACCGCGACGGTGAGAAGGGAGAGTCAAAGATTATATTTTCCTGATCACGTAAAAGAGAGCGGAAGGGTAAGAAATTCAATTAATCAGTTAATGAATATGCATGGCTTACTTTGATAGTAGCATTCTGAACCCACGACTCTTGCGCAGCATAGGCTACACCTCTCGTTCTCGGTAGATTGAACCACGATTCACCTAAATCAGAGCTCCGGGGAATATAATGCATCTCGCCCAATAACGCCATGAGCATCGACGTTTTCCCCGATCCGGTACTCCCGACAACGAGGTTGATGGCATTTCTTTGAAAGATCACTTCGTTGGGAATCTGAAGGGTAAATTGACGTTTTTTGGACTGCGAAGCACGGGTGTTCAATGAAGATATAGAGTGTTCTAAGGGCTCGGAGTGAGTTGATGTTGGTGTCGAAAAGCCCGACTGATGGTTTCCCAGATTTTCGGAATAATCGTTTGACCAGCTAAACGCAACATTGCGGAACCCAATTTCTTGAGTTGAGAATGGAAGAGAGGGAGGAGGTGGCGCAGTGACCGGTATGGCTAACTCTTGACTGGTAGGAACCGCAGATGTGGTAGAATGTTGCGGTTGAAAACTATCGAGAAGTTCGGTCTGATAACAAAGAAAAAGCGGTCCGTCAAATATGAGAAGATGAATACGAGGTCCTCACCTCATACAAGAATTCCGTCACACGGTCCAAAGATACTTTTGCGTTCACCTAGTAGTATGAAAACCAACAATAGCCTTAATAAGACTCAAGTAGACGTTGGAGAGGGAACTTACACTTTGAGTGATATAGTACATGACACGCCACATCAACCTATTTCAGATAGGTTAACGATCGGAATATATGACAATCGCGCAAGACAGAAGGACATCGCGAGAGAAAAGAGTGACCAAACACTCACATACTAAACTTCTCAAAAACAACCATACTACTGAACACCTTGGACGCAGAGAGTTCTTGCTTCATGACCACTGTCTACAAGAGCGAACGAGATTAGCTCTCTCTCAGTAGGAAAACTGCAACAGCAGGGTCGAACGGACATAAGTAGCATACGTAACCAGCATTACACTCAGAGGGATAATATGGCTGTAAATTTTATTTTAGAACTCCCGTAACAGTGAATTCAAGCTTGTCTCGACTCACTTGGATAATGCATTAGCCAACTCCAGCAATCTCAGCTTTTTGACATACACTAACTCCTCCTCTCGAGCGTCTCTGATTCTCGCGTCCATGAGGGACTCCCAGCCGAAGAACTTGACCATGCGCAGAACGGATAGAGCTGAATTGTTACCAGCAAGGGAGAAGAAGCCACAATATTGTTTAAAACCAAACACTTAGGGCAAATGAAATACATACTCTCAGTAACAATGCCAATTCTAGCGTCCGTCTTTTTCATCTTGATCTTTTGCCTGCTTTGCATTAATTTTGTGAAATAGCCTGGCACGGGGAATAAAATGATGATCATTGCCAGACCGACAAACGCGCTATGAAGAAGAGATGAGGAGTCAAAAACTTGATGGAGAAGATAAATTATATACTTTATTACTCACCTCCATCCTAGTACCCTTTCTAAAAACCACACACATAGCGCCACCTGAATTGGGACGTGGATGATGAGACGTAAAGCTTCCTTTCCGTCAGTAATATTTTGCATGTCCGTCGTGACTAGATTGGAAAGTTTGCCGAGGATATTTTTGGCCTTTTCAGACTGGTCGGATTTAGAGGGCTTTGAAGAATCTTTGGTGAGTGCGAGTGCCTTAAGAGGGTTCGGGGGTACTTTTGATTTGTTGACCTTGGACGACGATGAAGGACCTTGGCGGAGAGTGGTGTCTGTAGCATATGTAACATCTGTTGTATGAGTTGCAGCTCTAGAATGGGTATCAGATTGTAAGGTCTTTCGATCATCCTCGTTGTCATCCTCACTGCCCGGAGATGGCGTCGTCGCACCAGTCCCGGGAAGTGAGCTCGTCGCAGACGCAGAAGGAGAAGGGTTGGAGGAGGTAGATGTGTCGGGAGCTTTCATGTCCTCTTTGTCGTCCGTCTCCGCCTTAACCCGTATCCTGAGCGCATGCTCTAGGACGACTTCAGTGAGTATGGCTTCCGCATGAACAGTTTGACGGGTCTACAGCGGCAAAATTAGAAGTCAGAACACGAGTAATGCACAAGTGCGCAAGCAAGGAACGAGAAATGGAGCACAACTTCATTAGTAGAAATATCGAAGCACGTACGGTGATATACAAATAAGTCTCTGAGGCCATAGTCTGTAACAACGGACCGAAGAATAACCATGCTATCCATACCCATGGTTTGAAGAATGCATCAACGCCATCGGTTTCAATGTAGCTGTACAAAGAGAGCATAGGAAAGAGATGGAAGGGGCAGAAATGGAATCAGTAAAACAAGCAGTTCAGATAACAGATATAGGTAATTGGGAGCACGGCTATGCATACGCACCCCAGCAGATTTTTGACCCCTATAGGCGTCGCAAAATCCAACACCGCTTGTAATAGCACAATCACCGAAAGTACTGAGAACTCCCAAGCGAACACGCGAACGAGGGAGAAGAATGCGTTTCGACGTTTGGTGATAATCGTCGGGTCGAGATACTGTACACATGTTTATAAAGATCTGGATATGAGGGAAATCAGAATTGATTTGGATACTCACGCGAAAACTCTTTTTTTTTAGATACTCCGCATAATCATAATCTGACAAAGAGGGAAGGTCTTCATACGGTAGACTCGGTGAATAATAGGCCTTGATAATGACCGAGTCTATGAATGCGAACGTGAGTCGAGAGAGTATGGAGCATGTTTGCTCGGGGTTAGGGGGTTTAGGGTGCTAGAAGAACGATGATACATTAGTATGTAGATGCCGAAGTACTCGCGACTGACCTTTGGATCGACAGCAACATACTTCGTTGGAACACACAGTGGAACTAGAACTCCCGCTAAAGCTAGTAACCCAATTGTCACCCACAAGAAGAAGCCTTCTGAGTCATCCTGAGGCTTGAGCTGAAATGTCGCAAGCGGATAAACATCCCGATAAACATACACTGCCAAAGTAGCACATAGAACAAAGTTGAGGTGTCGGATTGAGATTTGGCTCCAGCGATATGACGTGACGAGAGAGAACAGGGAAAGGGCGGTTGTATATAGCTGCGAACTCAGTATTAACGCGAGCATATCAAAGAAGCAAATCACGTACGAAGATGCAGAGTAAGGCTATAGGAGTGCTTGAGTTTTTGCATACTAGTTCGGTGATAGTTAGAGCAACGAGTGCTGCACAAGACAAAAGTCGAACGAGGTGAAATGAAAAGATAGTTGGGCCTCCGAGGGTAGTGATTTGCCTTCTTAACCTCGTCCAAACCACGCCAGACGCGTCAGCTGGCTCCGTATTGAAGCGAGAGACGGAGATGTGCAAGAGCAGTAGAGCAAACGACGCTACCGCCACACATGTTGGTATCAGGAACGTCGATCTTGAAGACGCGAACAATGATCAGAAACTGTTGCAATTCTTTCCCACCTGCACCTACAAGTCAACTCTTTCCGTGCCAGTGAACATCCTCAACAGCTCTGTTTGTGGATAGACGAAGGTAATTTGCTGAGGCTTCCAGAAACCCATCCTTGAAATCATCGTGAACTTGAAGAGGCTTGAATCTGGCTCAAATAAATTTTGAATCAATAATTCAGTCAGCTTCGTTCGTGAAGATATAAGACTTTATGAGCTTTTATCCAGCTTACCTCCTCAACTAATAGTGAACTCCTTATCGGTGTCGCACCACAAGGTTCAACGGGTTGTAACGTGCTTTTCGAGCCAATTCAACTCAACACAAGGTTCCTGGCTCTCGCCGGTAACTCACCGAGGCTCATGTAATAGAGCAATCAAGTTCTTTTGCTGGGGTTTCCCATACTTCAAAACTTCCAAGCTGGCTAGAAACTTAGTGAAGCATTACACGAATTCCTCCAGGATTACGGTCTCCTCAGGCCATCCTCAATGTTATATTTGCCAATACACTCAAATATGACCTGTCCAAACCCGCGAATGCTACGGACATCGGTCAATCTAGTTTAACCAACGGGAACATCTTGATTCATTGACTTCAGACAATGACCAAGCTATATGTATACTGTATATGACTAAAAAAAATTTTTCTGCAAAAAAGATAGTAATTCGTTAGAACTGGCCAATAGTGAACAGTGATACTTGATACACTCCGCAGGATTGAATATATTGAGCCCGTGATTATGGCAGGAAATTGATTTGTAAAAAAGAAAACTTTCCGCCGTAAATCCCCATTGATAAAGAGTAAAGATTCCACCTGAAAAAGAAAAAGAAAAAGAATATCTATTCCATATTTAATCCCGGCCGGAAAATATCCCGAAATCTAATCAGCATCCCCCTGGGGAAAAAGG
>MU790689.1:0-50767 GCA_027886635.1 Lentinula boryana | reverse complement strand
TGTTTACACTGGCACCATCAATAGTTCATCAACAAAGCGTGTGACGGAAACATGAGAATTGGAAGAGGGCTCGAATCTTGTACTTCCGAAGTTCAACGGTCCCCAATTTTCCATTTGAATGGCCGTAATGTTTGCCTTATCGATACGCCCGGCTTCGATGACACCAACCGACCCGATTCTGAAATTCTCAAAGAAATTGCGTACTACATTTGCGAGGCGTAAATATGATTCTATGTCTTGAGTGGATGCTATCAAGGCTGATCTTGTATTTACCTAGATACAAACAGCACATACAACTCGCTGGTGTTGTTTTCATACATCGCATTTCGGATTTTCGAGTTACCGGCGTTGCAAGGCGTAACATGAAGATGTTTCAACAACTATGTGGGAATGACGCCATGAAGAATGTCGTGATTATTACCAACATGTGGGGTTATGTTGATAAGGCTGACGGCGAACTTCGCGAGGCGGAGCTTCGCACCAAGAGCATCTTCCTGGAGGAAGCGATAGAAAATGGAGCGTGTATCATCCGCCATGATAATTCAGCCAACAGTGCTCGCAAAATCATTTCAGAGCTGCTCAAAAATGATCCAGTCACTCTACAAATCCAAAGGGAAATGTTAGATCAGGGGATGGATCTGATTGATACTGCTGCTGGTGCCGAACTCAATCGCGAGCTCATGGATCAGGTCAAGAAGTACCAGAAAAAGTTGGAGGAACTCAAAAAGGAATTGGATGGTGTGTGTAAACTGTGACTGCCAATGGGATCTTATGCTTAAGGAGCAGTACAGAAACACACAAGAACGATGTTAGAGCAATGCAAGAGTTGCAAGAAGCATGTGACGAGCTTGCCAGAAATAAAGCCAAGGCGGAGACAGAGATTGGAGAATTACGCCGTCATCATACACAAATGAAAGAAGAACTTGAAGGTCGCGGTGGCGCATATAGGGTTATGCTTTGCCAGTGGCTGCTGGGAATTGCATCTGGAGTCATTGTTGTGTTTACATTTTGTAGAAGTAGGATAAGAGGCGAGACTCTTCCCGAGTTATATGTCTCATCATAGATAATCCTATATATATATTGTTTAGGTTTTGGCTGGAGCTTGGCTCCGCGCGGGTGGGTCTATGTGGGTCTATGTAAGTTTCCCGTGCAGAAAACAAGTCTCAGAACGGACAGACAAATTGTTCTGCACGCTAGAAATATTGAAAATTTTTTGATATAAGTACAGAGGCGGGTGGGTTGGGCAAAATAAAGACGAGTTCGAAGTAACAGTTATGGTGGTTGGAAGCAAAAGGTTGGATGAGCGCTTCAATACTTAGTGAGCTGGCCGAATCGGTCTCTCTTTGTCTCTGCTTGTCTTATCCTTAGATAAGTTTGCCTAACTTATCGCGGATTTAACGAGAGACAGGCGTTTACATAGGCGCTGGTATTGACATTTTCTACCATCATGTACAAGCGTGTCAGGATATTGGATGTGGACGAACTTTCTGCTCATGCCTCATCTTTGAGCTGCTGGATCTCATACAAAGGCAAGGTCTTCGATATCACCAACTTTCTACAAGACCATCCCGGAGGCGACGATGTATTACTCAAATATGCTGGTCAGGATGTCGCGATGGTGATGAAGGACGAGGCCGAGCATGAGCACTCGGATAGTGCCTATGACATACTGGATGAATATGTTATTGGCAGGTTAGGATGCACAGAAAATATCGTGCGTGATGGTGCGCATATTTCCTGTCAATCCAAGCAGAGAATTTCACATCCTGAAACTCGTACAGACTGGGAAGCAGAAGATGACTTTGACCCAGATGCTACAGACGCTGTGGAAGATCTTAAGAAACATCAGTTTCTGGATCTTCAGCAACCTTTGCTTCCTCAATTATGGCATGCAAATTTCAGGTTTGTGGCAAGATTTAATTCTTTACAATTATCAGCTAATATACTTCATGGACTGGCTTAGCAAAGCCTATTATCTGCGTCAAGTTCATCAGCCCCGGCACCTGAGCGATTCTGCGCGACTCTTTGGTCCCGATTACCTTGAGGTACCGTATCTTCTTTTGGGAAAATATTGAGGTAGTGACCAATCGAATGGCCTCCAGGTGTTCACTAAAGCCAAGTGGTATGTGGTGCCAATATTCTGGCTTCCCATAGCCTTCTATCTCTTTCTTCGCTCCGCACTTCAATTTACTACTCCGCTACCACCATTCATGGTCGATCCAACTTTGCCCTTGTCTGGAATAGTCAATCTATCCCCAGCCCCAATTATCAAAACATTGATCTGTTTCTTCATCGGCAACTTCGTCTGGACACTACTAGAGTATAGCTTCCACAGATTCTTGTTCCATGTTGACTATTATCTACCCGATAAGCCCATTTTCTTGCTTCTCCATTTCTTATTGCACGGTGTGCACCACTATGTGCCAATGGACCAGTAGGTCTTTCTTGATTTTCTGTTGAAACCCTTGTTGATGTTGGTACAAAGGCTGCGTCTTGTTATGCCACCGCCTTTGTTCGCGATGTTAGAGTGGCCAATGACCCGTCTCGCTTACAAGATATTTCCTTTGCCAATCGCGAATGGCATAATCTCGGGAGCTTTCACATTCTGTAAGGCTCTTGGCACACTTACAGGCTGGATCTGAACAAAGTTTTTTTTTTCGTACAGATGTCCTTTATGATTGCATGCATTATGCGTACGTCGTTATCTCGTTTTTGTTGCAGCTCATCACATATCTCACACAGATTACACCACACCCAACTCCCGGCGTACTTGAAGGAAATGAAGAAATATCACCTTGCCCACCACTACAAGAACTTTGACCTTGGCTTCGGCGTCACAAGTATGTCCATTCCATTTTTCAAATTTGTATTACCTACAAGAATCCTTGTCGTAGGCAAAGTTTGGGATATTGTCTTCAACACGGTCCTGCCCGTCTGAAACAGAGGCTTCCTTCGTTTGCACAGATACATACTGAAAGCTGTCGTTACTCTTTCCCAGCTAAACTGTAGACCCTTTAATGCTATATTGTTTGTACCGTAGTAGACGTTTAATATTCAGGTACATTTAGGCGTGGTTCCTAACAATCTGAACTGTAGCAGACGACCCACATCGCCTTGATCGAGCTATTCACTCGAAGACGTTCCATAGAGCTGTCAGCAGTGGCAGTAGATGGAGGTGTTTCAATGTCCTCATCTTCGTCGCTACGTTCCGGAGTGAAAGGACATTACTAATCGAGTATATACGGAGGAGACATACACCGGTTCTGAAACGAGATAATAAAAGCAGGGAATAGAAAAGAAAAATCCAAATATCGAGAGGACTATCGCGTTTGCTGAGAGAGGAGAGAAAATTCCCGCAGATAGAGACGAGCATGTAAATTACAGCACGCATAGAGTTCCTGAGATGCGGTGGAGTCCGAGGAAGTTGTTCTGCAATGTATTCTATGTCCGCAGGCTCAAGGCAACAAAAAAGGCATACAGCACATACGGCACCAATTGTAGCAGACATCATTACAAATAAGTAGTCACATATGAGTTTGTCCAACTCCTCACCCATTAGATATGAATCAACCACGCACCGAAATCAGAGTCCAATCACCATAATACCTTACAAACAACGACTCGTAGAATCGGAAATCGCAGGTGCGGCAGGTATCGCAGTAGCCGTACTAGCCTTGACTGCGCATTAGTTGCACTGTTTGCGAATTCATTGAAGATTTCGAATTATCCTTGAGGTGTATTTTAAACACAAAAGCCCACCTTGACATTTTGACGTTTCCGGAGCTCTATCAAGGTTGGGACGAGAGTGCACCGATTTCCGTACAACCGACCATAATGCAAAGTTGGATGGATCAATACTACGCATGTCAGTAGAGAAATGAATCAGGAGAGAGTTCGGACATTGGGTCTGTTCTGCTCAAATAAAATACATATATGTAAGTATCTCTACATTCCATACAATCCCATGACTTCCCTGTTCGACACAGATTTAGTTACGGTAGACATATAAACAAGTAATATATGGCTGTAGCATTAACAGTAAATACGTATACGACGTGACCTTCCTGAAAAACTAATGCACAAATAGTTTTATTTCGCTACTGTATTTCACAAAAAGAAAACGCGATAATCAAATGAGTACTCTAGAGTAGACGATTGAGGTTTTCCTAGGCACATTCTTCAACTCCCTGTACCTGATGGCCATGATAATCGATCGGTTTGCTTGGAGTATTCCCATTCCAGCTGTGCAATTTGGAAGAAGATTTTGTATCCTCTGGCAGTCCTCTGTGGCAAGATGCATCATAGTCAAAGGAAAACTTATACCCAGTCCGGTCATAACCAGAGTAAGAGGGGAAGCGTGAAGATTTAGTGGCGTTCTCTGGTTGACGATCATATCTATATTCGTTGCGACTCTGGTCGTGCGTTGCGTAGCAAGTTGGCACCCCTCCACTATAAGCTATCGATTGTTGTCCACTCGCTTCTGAGTGGCTACAAATTTCATTGCAGCGGTTCCAAGTGACTGCCGAATATTGTCCAGGGGTTCCTATGAGTGCGATTGACTTCAGGAAATGGACGAAAAAAAACATGCAGAAACACACCATACGGCTGTGCGTTGGGAACTACACATGCGGAGGGAGAGTCTTCATCGTATTCTCGAACAAATGAGTCAGGGATCCTGTATGAAGCAGTCGGAGCAAGCAAGCGAGGGGACGGAGACTGATAAGGGCTGGGTAGAGTATAATACGGAGTCATGGGAGAGACGATTTCTTCGCGCGGCCACTGCTCTTCTTGAGTGTGAGACGCAGGGAAAGGAAAATGCTGAGTGGCCAGCGAGTTCGTAGTAGGTTTGCAAGGAACGGAATATTCATTGTGGTCTTGGGATGCTGCGTTAAGTGGAACAAGGAACGACTGTGTTCATCCAGCATTAACTTGAATAAAGACGGAGAAAGATCATATTAGCTTACATGTGGTGAAATATTTTCGGGGACAACTGGTTCTTGACCGCTCGAGCTCGAGGATTCCTCACTTGCCTTGAAAAAAGAAAATTAGCTAAACGAGCCTCTGCCTCAATGCATGATCTCTCACAGAGGGTATCTTAAAGGACTCCCTTAGAGGACCCAGCAATTCTTCTTCCGCAGTCTTTTTGTACCAAGCAAGCAAGCAATCATATTGTTGTTCAGTTATATCCATAATGTCCAGGACCCGGAGCCGTTTGAGAATTGGAACCCGCGTGCATTTAACGTACGGCGGGCAATTTCCGCATTGGAGGGCCGTAGCTCGAATCTCACATGGCTTATTTCTGGATATGCACTGTTCGCATCCCTGTCAGTACCAGGTCAGATGTACGAAGAACTAGAATTGTTATGAATAGGGACACGCACGACGTGGCGGTACTTGATATTTAGATCGCGCCGTTCCTTGAGAGAGCCATGCTTTTTGTAGACGACACGAAAAGTCCTTCTGAGGTCATCGGTAACCCCTTCCAAGTTGTCATCATTATCGAATGCTTGCTCATGTTCACGGTCGTCGACGCATTTTTCGGTATCGGAGAGGTACGATGTATGGTCCCATAGACTCATTTTGGCGTTTTGGCCAGGTCGAGACTTGGGAGGACGTCCTTTGCGACGCTCTGTTGAAGCCTCTCTGAGATAAGGATGCTCCATAATGGTCGTCGTTGTAGGAGTGCGAAATTAATATGGCTTACAAGAAAATTACAGCCAGTGTTGTGCATGGCCCATGACAAATTTGGACACCATACAGTGTCGGAGTTGCCGGCCAAGGTCTTCCATTTTGTGAACTCGAACATGATGTGTGATTTGCTGAGGGCTTATAAATCTATGTGGCGTAGTACCCCTCGCAATTCAGTGATTTGAAAGACCCGATTTCCAGTTGCTTCGTGATAGTGAAAAACGGTGTCAAATTATCGGAAATTGTTGTCGAGAAACTGTTGATGCATAACTTGCGCAAAATCCTCAGCTGTCTTTCAATTTCATTCATCAGTGTTCCATTTCTCTGCTCGCAAGAAGTCAAGATAGATTGTTACCATGATATCTATTCAACTCCTTGCTATATGGGTAATGATGACATGCTTATACGTACTATATGTGATGCAGTTCTTTTGTTTTTGGGAAAATTGGCCCAAGTCGAAGAACAGATACCTGCCTACCAAAGAAAAACATCGCAGTCTGGTTATGAATTCGAAGGTTCGCCCTGAGCTTTTGAGCACAAGATTATGCGAATTCGCCAACTGCAGTATGGCCAGTATCTTTACTCGCGCTCTCTCGACGATCGTCCCGATCTTCTGCTCGCACCCTGGCTTTCACCTTGTTCACCTCATGCTCCCAGTTAGTTGCTAGACATAAAATTGTTCCGAGGACAGCACAATATACCAGCGAGACCGTCAACCCAGTCCAGAGACCACGTAAGCCAGCAGTGGCTTCCGATAACGACGGGTACACCGGATCATTGACATTCAATTCTTGAAGTGGCGAGGAGACGGCTGAACCCTTGAAGATCGGTTGAAAATGGAGCGACGGTAACGAGGGAGTGGGAGAGGACGTCGATAGCATAGCTGTTATTTGATCCCTGAATGTATCAACGATTGGATGGTCAGGAAGGGTTTCAGGTAAACTGATGTCTTTGAAAGCTAGATAGATCCCGAGAGGCACTCCAAGTACGTAGTAAGCACTGTGGGTCCATAAGTGATAGCTACAAAGTCACGATGTGAAGGAAACCTGACCTCAAATTGAGAAGGGCCCCAGTGCCTTGTTTGCCCCTGGCTCTCAAAATGCCACCGGTGATCGCTGCGTTTCCATCGAACACCTGGAATAGAGCAACCAAAGGCAGAATAGCCGCGACCATTGTAGCGACATCTGTGTCAAGTATATGGAGTTAACATGGATTATTAGCAAGTAAGTATTGAAGAACCCACCTTCGTCATCGTTAAAAAGATAAGCCCATTTCTTGCGCCAAATCCAGAAAATGGCGCTAAAAACCAATGAAAGGACAAGTCCGAGAAGGATGGCCGCATGAGCGGCAAGTTTTGCGAGTCGTGGACGGGCGAGTCCGAGGAGTTGGCCAATACGGACACTCGTGGCTATGCCCAGGGCAAATGGGACTTGATAGGTAGTGGAGCATGATACCAGTAAGACAGATTGAGCTGCTAGAGCCGTAGGACCTAATCTAAATTCAAAATAAGGTCGTTAGCAAATGAATCAAAGAATCAGGAATGAGGAGCATCGGACGTACAGTGAGGCGGCAAGTCCTACCAACTCCCATGCCCACCATTCTGACGCGGTCTGGCCTACTCCACCCAATCCAAGAGTGAGAAGAGTCCCGAGACCAGTGGGATGTAAGGCACGCATAGACAGAGGGTGCCAGGCCGATCTCATTTCACTCTGATACGGGTCTTCATAGTTCTCGGCCGGTTGTGATTGAAGGACTGATCAATATGTTTATTATTGGAAGTTAGACGCGCATGTATCAAAAAAGGCGCTTACCTATGCTGCTCGAACTCTTTGCGGGTGATGAGTTTCTCGAAGAGATCCTTGAGCTGACCGCGGTATTGGCGGAAGTCGAAGTTTCATTTGAGGGCTGAGCTATGTGATAAGCTTCGCTGGAAGAGACAATCTGTTCGTCTCGGATCTCGCAAGCTTCACGACGCTTTCTCCTCGCAACTTCGATTCTCCAGCCCCATAATACACTTCCTAACGCAACAAGATTATAGGATATCGAAGTCGCGAGGGGAGCTCCGGCGAATCCTAAATGGAGATAAGGAGCGAGGAATCTAGGTAGAGGATGTGGGTAGTAAACTGAGGGAATGGTGAGTAGATTGTAGGAACGTCGAACGATAAGACATACCCAGTATTGCAGTAAGCAACACGTTCACACCAGCTACGATCGTCCCAATCTTCGTGGGTACACTGAACAGACCTTGCGCTTGGAAATACCGCTTGGCAATGGTATTAAAAGAGAACGCCGGAAGGCCAAAAGCAAGCTAAAAAGTTTAACTTTACTGTGAATCTTATTTTGACCCAAAGAAGCAAACTCACCATAGCCAGATATTTACCAGCTAATCTCGCAACATCCTTGTCCTGCCGCAGCAAAACCAGGATTCCTTCGGCATGGAGCCAGATACAAAGCATCGGAATAAGGAGGAAAAAGTAAAGTACAGCCATCCGTTGGCACCACAAACCGAAAAGCCGAGAATCGACAATCTCTGATTCACTTCGCCCGGATCGGATTCTAACCTTTGATTCGGTATGACGAACAGAGTTGGCGCTTGCCCCCCAAACTCCAGGGAGTACAGTGTCGAGAGCACCTCCCATTCCAATGACGATACTGAACGACGTGACGTTTGCAGTCATGGAGCCTAGAGTGCACGCAGCGAGCTCTAATTTACCTGAATATGGGCTCAGCGAGTGAGGATGCGAAACGCGAATAAGAACCGACCTATGTGACCGACAGCGAGAATGCTTGTCATTAAGAGCGCATACTCTAGAAGGTGTGTTCCGAACACGGGCAGTGCGGATTGAAGGAGAATGCTGAATTGGTTCAGGAGTAAGGGAATGGTAGGCATTTCCTCTTGCGGATCTGGAGTTCCGTGCTCTCTTGATTGACTCCGCGACTGACGAGAGCGAGATTTTGAATTGGACCCCAGCAAAGGTGTCGTTTCTACTGCATATTCTCTACTGATAGGTTCGGAACCAAGGTATGCGCCGTGTTGTGTTTCAATTGTTGACATGATTTGAATGCTACAGTCAAGGATGGTCAAATTTTATGATAAAGAAGAAAAAAAAACAGTATACCTTCGCGATAGATGATGTACAGGGCAACTCTACGCTGCTGATAACACCAAAAGGTCGTACTTTGTCCACTGTTTGGGTAGAATGTCGAAAAAATGCGTTTTGAGATGCGGTCGTAAGTCGGAGGGGCAGCAGAAGGGTGATTTAGAAGAGGAGATGATGGAAGTAAGAGACAAAGGAATTGTCAGCGGTCCATCGAACGCGGTTCCGTTTTGCTGACTTGTTCAAGTTGAACGCAAGCTTTGAGTCTTTCGGCGCTTAATTTTTTTGAGAGCGTGATCCTCGGATAAGTAAAATGAGTACTCGTATGTTCTTTACCAACGTTCGTTGTGCAACAGTAAACCTTTCCTCTTTCTTCAACATTCCTGAACTATGCCACCTTTCCCTACCGAATTTCAGCTGATACGTGTACATAAGAAGCATCGATTTCTATCAGAATTAGTTTCATTCTTTTGACCGACCAATCACATTCTTGTGTCTTTCTGGTCGTGTGCCAGAGCTTGACAGACATATCTGCGATTACAAAAGAAGTCATTTCGACCTTGAAGCAACTGTCCTTGAAGGACAACTCCTACAAGAACCTTTTGAACCGGGAATCCCGCCTTCAATCGCTCCAACTCAAGGCTTACTACTATACTAGTACCAAAACTTGACATATCATTGACGAAACCGAAACCGGTGTTATAAGATTTCCGTCATCAAGCTTCGCAGAACGAGCACGGAGCAGGACGCCGACGCTGCAAATCAAGGCAGCACGTGTGGCGGCCGCTCAGAGAGCTTTCCTCAAATACTCCTTCTCAAGGTTTTCCGGAAGAATCTCAATAGGCATATATTCGTCAACAGTCGTCAACCCGCCATGAATAGGCTTCTATAGGCTTCTATAGGCCTTCGTTCGCCGATTTGACTATTGCTGTGATCATGCGATGCTCTTGGCTTGCAGGGAAAAGGCTTCGAAGAAGTAAAACGTCTTCGATAGACTTCGATAGAGCGCGGTTTCTGAATGGTTCATGTGGTTACTGTTAGGCAATTCTCGGAGTTAATGTACTGAGCAGTATTTTTGCTCAGTACGTCACATATCTGCGGTCATTTGTGCCCTTCCAACCTCGCCTCGCCTTTATAAGGCAGAGCCAAAAAAACCTCGATCTTCAGCATCCTTTCTCCCCAATCCCGCTCTTCTAGTCCCTACCACAGTCTCTGTTCATTGCAAAGATTTGCATCGTCATCATGAACTTCTTCGCCTTCTTCGTCACTGTTGTCATTGCTGCCCTCGCAGGGCTCGCTACAGCCGACACTCTCCAATATGACACCGCATATGACGATGCAAGTGGCTCGCTGAGCACGGTTGCCTGCTCAGATGGCACCAATGGGCTCCTTACCAAAGGCTACACAACCTTCGCTTCCCTTCCTTCCTTCCCAAACATCGGCGCCTTTGGTGTCGTTGAAGGATACAACTCGGTCAACTGTGGAACGTGCTGGCAGATCACGTACTCGTCTAACGGTGCTTCTACGACGTTGAATGTCCTTGCTGTCGATCACGCCGGAGAAGGATTAATCAATGTCTCGGAGGAGGCTATGAATACTCTAACGAATGGGAACGCCGTTGCATTTGGGGCCGTCACAGTCAGCGCGGTGCAAGTCGATGCCTCTGTTTGTGGGATATAATTTTTCTGGTCAGTAAATCCACATCAATACTTCTTCGACATGTGTATTGATTGCAAACCATTCCAGATAATGCTCTTTGACACCATGACCTTGAACGTCACATAACGCAAAGCGACACGGACATTACTTACATATCTCGTAGCATTTGGACTTTATCGCAAGGACTTTCTGTATTGAAATGTTACTTTCCCTACGTAGCTGTGAGGGGATATATCGTTCACAATACAAAATCGTATCAACTTAAATTAAACGTGGGCCTGTTGTTCTCCTGCACGATCAAGCTACGTAAAGCAACAAAATAAATACTACAACAAATTGCTTCGCCAACTCGCCAACACCTAACGAACAGATTCTATATGCTACACCTCGCGATATTACCAGCTTCACTGCAAGCTTGACTAAACTTTGCTTCAGTCAAACTTGTCGAATTGAAGTAGAGCTTGATGTATTCCACAGTAGCAGTAGCGTTGGAAGTCGGAGGTCCTTGGGAGAATTCCGGATCCCCATTAGACCATACGTTGAGAACGATTTCAGAAGGCGAGGTAGGGACGTTCTTGTTTATCGTCTTCAGAAACCATGAAACAGTGAAGAGTTACAAATTACAATCAAGGAAATACGACAAGTTATACACGTACCGCTGTTAGGTTCGAGTTATAATAATACTCCGTGGCGGTCTCGAGCCAGTCAAAACGGTGTTCGCCAAAAGCACTACGAGTCTCAGCTCATGAGAATCGGCAAACAAGAGCATGAGTTACAGTTATATAATACGCACGTAAAATTCGCGCCGCTAACGTCTACCTCTCTGTATGCATCGTTATCCACTTCTCCATTGATCGTTCCGGGTTGGTTCGTGTACTGGACCTGTTGGTGGCTATTGTCGTCTGAAGAGAGAAATTCAATGTCTTGTTCTTGCGTGTCAGACTCGTAGGAGAAAAAACCTAATAAACCATGAACCTTCGTCAGTGATCAGAGAATTCAAAGGAAGAGGTAATCTGGATAATCACCAAAGACAACCCCAGGTACAGTCGGAACAGCCGCACGCATACGAAAAGTACCATACAGTAAATCCGATCTGTCCGTGAAAATCTGTCCAGAATGGACGCTGCTACTACCACTGGTATACTGGTGATGTTGACAATATACATTCAAGGCGAGTATGACAAGATGCATAGGAAAATTACTCACAGTACTAGCCTGAATACCCAGCGCACTGTTATGCTCTAAAACATTTGCTTCGATATACTGAATGTTTGCAGTAGCGGACCCAGATTGAGGCTCATTGTCTGTGGAAACGATCCAGTCGTTACCCAAAGCAGCGAGAGCACCTGAAGATTGCGTGAACTCCGTGGTGATAGCTTCCCTCCATACGTGACCTTGGTCGTCAATATATCCACAAGAGCAGCTAGTACTGGTACTAGCATAGCTGGCATCTAGCAAGGTCACCAGAAGAAAAGTTTCCACTAGAAGGAACTTATGGAGATTGGTGCGGGAAAGCTTCATCATGAAGGGAACTGAAAGGAGGGACAGATAATGAATGACAAGGTGATGCAAGTGATATGGACAATCTAATGAATGGCTGCAGAACGGAAAAAAAAAATGCAAGAGAAATCAGGGAAGTAGAGGCGGGGAGCAAGCTCTTCACTGCCTCCAGGGCCTCGTCCTAGCGTCCCCGCCGGAAGCACATCAGTCTCCCGGTGGAAGGAGTCAGGACAGAGGCAACTCACGTATGCATCACTAATTCACGCTACATGAACTACAGGCCGTAGACATTTTGGAGGGGGTGAGCTTTCACTTTGCTTTAGAATGATGATCAGATAGCAGGTAGGATAAGTAGCACGGGCGGTTTACGATGAGGCGCGCAGCCGATAATCTCAATGTTATCTTATCATACGGCAAATCTGCTTGTACCCATGTCGTTCAAGTTGGCTCCCAGCCTCTTTTTTTTAGTTGTAGATCTGACCTACATACTCAGATTCGGACTGATTCGAAAGTCTACGAACTCTCCAAGTTTTCTTGCGTTTCCTATCTTACAGTTCAAGATCAATTAATACTCGATGAATAATTGTGGACGCGAACTACTGGCGTGGTGCTAACTTTGTCAAGGCAAGCAACGTTGTCTTTCTCGTTCTTGTTCTTTATAGAACTTGAGAAAGTCTGAAGAGAATTCGTACTCCTCGTATCAGAGAGCACTGTGGTCCCGTACGTTCTTTGTTCTCGGCCCTGCTAAGTGTACAGAAGAACGCCAAAGGACATTCAAGAGAAAGAGAGAAACAAAAGAAGGGGAGGAGCAGAAACAGAAAAAAGCGGAGGTAGCACAGCGACTGAAGGATACGAGGGATAAGCAAGAAATTGTCAATCAATATTGTCGTTTGTGCTTTGACAAAATTCCTCGATTCTCAACGACACGTCGTGGATCTTCTACGATCTCATGGCCAGTTCTTCTTCCGCACAGCATCGTCACCGCCGACGGAATTAGCTGAGAGTCTCTCGAGATGTTCTTTCAATTTGTGAAGGACCTCTTGCGCGCTAAGGAGCATCAGCCTTTATTTGACGAGGCGAGGAAGCGCTACCACCCCAATGGATTGTCTACTTTAAACTTGCCCTTGCGAGGGCAGCACGAAAGTAGATTGAAAATCCGCCTACCACATTTTCTCGTTAGCTTCATACACCTTTGTGTACATATGGAAGACTTTCGCCAACCTGAATGTAGGTGTTCCTAACCTTGTGTCTTGACGTCTAGAAAGTTTTTCCCTTGTCGTGCGTCTACTCTCATCCGTAAAAGCCTACAGAATCTTTCTATATAGGGAATGAATCATTCGACACTTTGAATGATATCTTTCTGATGAATCTAAAGCTTCTGTTGATTCTGTTGGACGAAGAATACCGAATCGAAGAAATGAAACATACGAACTTCTTCAGAAACATCTGACTCTGGTCAGAAGAGCAAGCATCAGAAAAATCCTGTGAATCGGTACACAAGGTTCAATGCTCGAGGATATTTTGAGGATCGGGAATCAAGATTCGAACATAAACGAATGTTGAATACCTTTTCAAAGTTGACAGAGAAGCAGCGTTTCCTTCCAGCAGGCCTAGCCCTTTTAATTGAAGTCAGTACCAAAGCATTCCAGAATCCTTCCCAACCATTACACCATGAAGTTCACCATCTTCGTTCCCATCCTCACAGCAGCCTCGACCATGGCGGACCAACTCCGTTTTGATACCACCTATGACAACGCCAACCAATCGCTTAGTACTGTAGCATGCTCAAACGGCATGAATGGCCTCCTCACAAAAAACTTTACAACCTTCGGCTCTTTGCCCACTTTCCCTAATATCGGTGGGGCGAGTGCCGTCACAGGGTTTGATTCGCCTAATTGTGGCTCATGCTGGAATGTTACTTTCACAAATACTACGACGGGAGACGCGACTACCTTGAGCATTCTAGCGATTGATGTAGCCAGTGGGTTTGTTGTTTCACAAGAGGCGATGGACACGTTGACGGATGACAATGCGGTTGCGTTGGGCGTTGTCAATGTTGATTCGGTTCAAGTGAATGCGTCAGTGTGCGGACTTTGAGTTCCGGCTTTAGCTGTAGCTATGGTAGGTAAGATCGTTGAAGCTATAGAAATATTTCTGGAATGATCACTTACAATGTTTGTGCAGTTCGAACTCGGAAGACATTTATATGGACACCTAAAGTCGATACTTCGGACGATTCATCATGAAATGTAAAAGTTAGGGAAGTGAGTAGGGATGTATTCAATGATTGGCTATCCAGAACTTCTAGGTTCGATCAATGTATGTGGGACAAAGCTATATTTTGAAACCCAGACTACGCATGCAAGCCAGATGGTTCTGTACAAGTTCCTTGCAGTTTTCGTCAGCTTCAGGACCGTATTTTAGGAAACAACCATCCCTAGCAGATTTAGTTTGTGGGCATGCGCAACATCTGTATTATAGAAGAAAGGTAAAAATAATTGAAGATACAGGAGAGTAATGCGTACGGCTTGAGTCCTTCGGGATTTAACGGGTTGACTTTGGGGTTGGTGGGGTCGTACTGACATTCAGAGGTTTCTGGCGCCGATGACCACAAGGAGGAGATCTGCAGTATGTGAATTAAGTGCTATGTAAAGGATAGAGCGAGTATTACCTTCTGGTACATGGTGGTGAGCAAGCAAGTTATGGCCTCGGACTTTGTCAGCGTGACAGCTGGTACGAGATTGGTGCTGATTGCTGTGACATCTCGTGACTGTGACATTCCATTCTTCCCTTCACAGCGCCGGCAGAATGGTCGACGGTGGCCCCTTAAAGTGAGACTCATCTCACCCTCAATGTGAGAATAATCGCCATGATTTCTACCTTGAATTTCTTCCTGGTCGTTGCGCTCCTCTCTCTGTCGAGTGTCTACTCCCAAAGTTGTGAAAATTATGGCCAGCTGAACGGCAGTAGCTGTAGTTGTCCTACAGGGATTGGCGGTTCGACTTGCTCAGAATTAGCTTGCGGAGGAAACATCTTCGAGGGTTCTCAAAGGCCTTTCACCTCCTCATCATCAGGAGGTTTTGCTAATCTGACTTCATCTGGATGTTCATGTCAAAGTGGTTGGACGGGAACAGCTTGTAACGTCTGTCAGAGCGCGAGCGCGTGCCAGAATGCAGGCAGCTCGCTCGAAACCTCGGACTCGTCCTTGACTGGTGATGATGATGGACAGAATAACACACTTATCTGTAATACTTCTCCCAAAGTGTGGGCATCTAGCCAGATGAGTTGCAGCGTCGATGTGAGTGCTCATCAAGACATGTTAGGCCTTTTGTGATATTCTCTCCAGAATCCGACACTACAAGCATTATACCCACTATCCTCAACGCTCAATATCATCCGCACTCTCGATCCTTCACTTAGTCCTTTGCCCAACGTCACTTCGTTTGGATCTGCCGGATCTCTATATGCTCAACTTTTCTATGAAGGCGAAGAACAGTTTTACTGCAAAGCCGATTCATGTATCCAAGACAGCAGCAACAACTGGAGCTGTCAAGATCTTGTATGCATCTGTCGTCCGAACACAACATTCTGTGGAGGTATCCCCGCTACAAACCTTACAGGTGCCATCAATACATTGAGCGGGACGTTGGACATAGATTGTGGTGATGTAGATAACTCTACGCAACAGGCGACTTGCAGCTTCAAGCAAGCAACGATAGAAAGTCTGTTTGGTTCATCTGGACTTGTGCTTAATGGTTGCTCGTTTGGTGAATGTCTTCGCCAGAGTGTCCTAGACAATAACGGGACCATTTCCTCTGCTTCTTCTACCTCTGGCCA
The DNA here is from genome assembly GCA_027886635.1 of Lentinula boryana. Taxonomy (NCBI): domain Eukaryota; kingdom Fungi; phylum Basidiomycota; class Agaricomycetes; order Agaricales; family Omphalotaceae; genus Lentinula; species Lentinula boryana. The sequence continues at coordinate 34,985 of MU790689.1, read as the reverse complement.
AGCATCCCTTAGCGGAGGTGTCATCGCTGGACTCGCAGTCGTTGGAGGACTTTTGCTCATTGCAGCGATCTTGTTGTTGTTGGGTTGTTTCGCTCAAAGACGAGCACGAAAGTCTGGGTATAACGAAATAGGGTCTGGGAACGTCGCCGTCGAATGGTCGAATATCACCTACATCGTACCAAATTCAACAAGGAATTTGTGGAGGAAACGCAATCCTTCAGGATACAACGATGACAAAGTCATTCTTGACTCGATTAGCGGGCGTGTCCTACCAGGACAAATGATGGCCATCCTTGGTCCCAGTGGTGAGTTTCGGACGTTCTCCGTACTCCCGAACTGACTGACATTCATTATTTCTCTAGGCGCCGGAAAAACAACACTTGTAGAAATCCTCGCTGGGAAGCACAAATCCGGATCTATCAATGGTCAAGTCTCCTTCCCATCGGCCTCACAAACCAACCCTCGCGTCGGGTTTGTTCCACAACAAGACGTTTTACCTCCAACATTAACAGTCCACGAAGCACTTCTGTTCGCAGCACGGTTGCGTCTACCGGAGAACATTTCGGATGTCGAAAAACACTCTAGGGTTAATGCACTTCTCCAGAAACTCGGTATCGAAAGTTTGAAGAATGTCAGAATCGGTGACAATACGAACGGTCGCGCGAGAGGTATTAGTGGAGGCGAGATGAGGAGAGTCAGTATCGGTTTGGAGCTCATCGCCAGCCCTGATGTTTTGATTCTTGATGAGCCTACATCTGGTGAGTGCACCCTACTTGCAGAGTTCGGGCGGACATAATATTGGCAACAGGTTTGGACTCAGTATCAGCTGCACGGGTAGCCAGTGTCTTGCATGCGATTGCTCATGATCAATCATCACCCACTGCTGTAATCGCATCTATTCACCAACCTAGGTGAGTTAAAACCTGTTCTATGACCTGTGTTCCACTAAAGTACTCTTCCTAGCTCGCAACTTTATCAAGCATTTGACACGATTCTCGTTCTATCGCACGGGCACTCTTTGTATTTTGGTCCTGGATCTTTCGCTCCGGTTGAATACTTCGCAAGCACAAGCACAACCAAGCCCTATCCACAAGGGTATAACGTGGCAGACTACCTACTGGAAGTGGCCAGTGATCCTCCTCTGACGCTACTTCAATCTTCAAACGCTCCTCCTTCCGCTTCCGGAGAACAATCTAAGTTTGCAAATAACTCAAACAATCTTTCAACGGAGAAAGTCGAGGACGAGAACAGTACAAGTATTGATTCCAGAGCAAGCAATCGCCCTGTTACTGGCCTATCCGTGAATGGGAAAAGTAATATGTTTGGAATGCGAGGGAAATCGAAGTATGCAACGACGTTCTTGACGCAGTTGGAGTATCTTTCAGGGAGAGAATGGAAGATTTTACGAAGGTAAGTTATATCCAATGCATCCTGCCGCACGCTGATAAATCTTGTCCTTGTGTAGGGACAAAACACTTTTCCTGACTCATGTCGCTGTCGCTGCCGTCCTTGGAGTTTTTTGTGGTACGATTCAATGCTTCGTCAGATCTTAGGAAGTAACTTCATACCTCCATTGTTCAGGCGGTATTTACTTTAACATCAACACCACTATCGCCGGTTTCCAGTCTCGAGTGGGGTGTTTGTTCTTCCTCGTGAGCAGTATCTTACACGGTTCCTGATGACCAGGGATCTTAAATCTCTTCCGTAGGGCGCACTGATAGCGTTCTCATCTTTGAGTGCACTATATAACATCGTTGAAATTCGGCCGTTGTTCCTTCGTGAACGGTCTGCATATTACTACAGGTGTGTACTGTTAACTCATAGTTTGTGCGTTGCAATGCTGACGGTTAGAATGATAGCCCGACTGCTTGGCTGTTATCGCGCTTCTTGTTTGACGTTGTTCCGCTGCGAATTGTACCCACCATCATCGTGTCAACTATGTACGTATTCTACTCGATTATCTGTCTGTCGGATTATCGCTAACACAGGTCTCAGAACTTACTGGATGGCAGGCCTTGCACCAGACGCTGCGCATTTCTTCAAGTTCCTTTTCATCCTCGTATTGTATACACTCGCACTGACATTATTCGTGAGCTTACTTGCTGGTTGTTAGCCATCAGTTCGACTCATTTTCTTCATCCCTTAGAACTTCCTTCTTGGAACTCTATTCCGGAACGGCGGCATTGCGATCCTACTTTCTGCATTGACCGCGCTCTATCAAATGACTTATGCTGGATTCTTTGTTCACCTAAACTCTATACCTCCCGTCCTTCGCTGGTTACAGTGGCTTTGTCCGCTCAAGTACTGCTTAGAGGCTTTGTCTGTGAACGAAGTAGGATCTGGGCTTATGATTGAAGATACCTTACAGGGTGTACCTGTAGATGTATCGGCAAGCTTGATCATGAACCTTGTACGTTGCTTTTCTTCGCTTTCTCGTGATTTGTAATGCTCAATCGGACTATGATAGTTATTTGGGTTTGGTGAAAATAACTATTACAGAGATGTTCTTGTTCTGTTCGCATTCATTGCTGGGTTTGGGCTATCTGTTATTGGTATTGTTTGGGTCAAGGTTCGCGAGCGACGTTAATATTGTACGGATATTTGTTGTACTGCGCCACATTAAATATATACTTACTTCGGAAGTACGGAATCAATATGTCATCATGATTTGTATTATTTTCTCTAACCTTCGCTGACTGATCATGATATTGATAAAGCCCTCATGAATTTCGACGGCCTGGATTAGAAACTGTGCAACAAAATTAACCGAAATAGAAGCTTCGAGCAAAGAGCCGCAACAGTATTTAATCCACTAAAAATTGATGCCTCGAATCTCCCATCCTTTTCCTTCACGTTTTCATCAATGTCTGAACAAAAAGCTCTACTGTTGGAGAAAGCCAAAGGCTCATTCGTGGTATCCACTGTCCCCATCTTAAAACCTGGTCCTGGCCAGCTCTCCATCAAAGTCTTTGCTGCTGCTCTTAACCCAGTCGATTGGAAAATTCAGGCATGGGACATCATCATTAAGGAGTACCCCGCCATCCTTGGTACAGACATCGCAGGCGACGTTGAAGAGGTCGGTGAAGGCGTCGAAGGCTTCTCCAAAGGCGACAAAGTGTAAATTTTCAAATATCTTGATTTCGTCGAACTAATGTCTCCCCAGTTTTTGTCAGGGCTATTTCGTTAACGAGATGGGCGGTTTCCAGCAGTACACTTTGATTCCAGCTGAAATCGTTGGCAAGGCAAGCTATCCAATGATATCTGCACCGAACCTGATCTCGAATTCAAATCCTTCCATACTTTCTAGATTCCTCCCAACATCGATTATGCTCAAGCTAGCACGATTCCTCTAGGATTCAACACTGCCGCGATCGGTCTCTTGCATGCCCAGCCAGAAGGAGCAGGTCTAAACCCCACCTTTGACCCCAACGTTAACTTTTCCGGTCAACCTGCGCTTGTTATCGGTGGAAGCACCTCAGTCGGTCAATTTGGTACGTCATGTTCGTCCAAAATTGCGCGTTTTCTCATCCATGGGATCCGTTCACAGCCATTCAGTTGTTCAAATTGCTTGGCTACAGCACTGTCATCGCCTACGCCTCTGCTCGTCACGCCGACTATCTGAAGTCACTCGGCGCTACGCATGTCATTGACCGTGGGGAGGTACCTGTCGGTAGCTTGGCTGAAGCCGCGAAGAAGATTGCAAATGCGCCTATCAAGATCGCTTATAATGCGGTCGGAGACAATGATTCTCGAGCGGCTTGCGTTGATGCTATCGTCGAAGGTGGGCAAGTAGTCGATGTGAACCCTGAAGCGAAGGACCCAGGAAATGGGAAGAAAGTATTCAGCGTCTTCGGAACTTCGCACTATCCCCCTCACAGAGAATTCGGGCGCATCTTGTGGAAGACTCTTCCCAAACTGGTACAGGAAGGAACGATTGTGGTAAGTTGAAGTTGATTTCTACTCACCCACAATTCACATTTACTTCATCGTACTGAATAACCATGTTTAGCCCAATCGACTTGAGAAAATCCCCAACGGTCTTGCCGGAATTGACGAAGGGTTACAGAAATTGAAAGCCAACAAAGTCAGCGGTGTAAAGTTAGTTGCATTCCCTCAGGAAACAGCCTAATCGAACAGAGTAGCATCAGAAGTGTTCTTGTATCGGAATTATTGAATCAATCAAAAACAGTACAGTCCATAGCTGTATGCAGCTAAAGGATAGTCTCCCAAAGGCAGACCCCATACCTCTTAACATTTCCATTTCGAGTCGAGGTGTATAGCGTGAAACTCGATAGCTTTTATCCGATATGCAAGAAAGGTGCGATCTCAGCCCTCCGTGACTCTTATGGAATGGCAAAATAATTCCAATGTTCCGCTGTTGGAGTCGCATTAAGTGGAGGAACCTAAAAAGGGACGCATCATAAAGCTAACGTGGTGAGAGAATCCATTTTGTAGTGAGGCTCAAGATTACGACTGTGGCAGTACCTAGAGTACGAGTTGTGCATATGAAATTGCCAGTACTAGGTCCCTGCTTCGCTATCCTCTTCCATTAACTCAAAGGTTCCGACCGTTTCGTCGTCTGTTCTGAGAAGCCAAAGGCTGATGACAAAAGAGAGATCTCAGTGTGACTGATCTATGCCACTGTATATTGATACCATGCTTGTTTCTCCAGTGTTTTCATAGCTATCCTCAAAGACGTCCAGGGAAAGTACAAGGTTGCAGATGATGTTGTAGAGCATCTTGATTCACTTGCCCTCATTCCTTTGCCTCATGAAGATTGTACACCATACACTCCTTGCATACTTCTGCATATTTTCCTTGGAGCTTAATGTATCCCTGAGTATAATTTCAATGATTCAAAGTTTTCCCCTCCACATTGAATATATACTTGTTCGTAAACTGGACGCACGGCATTAATCTGTCATCATGATTTGTCTAAACCTCCGCGTACTCTTCCCCCGCTGACTGAGCATCTTACCAAGCCTCATGAATTTTCACAATAACGAATGCGAACAAAATTGACCGAAATAGAAGCTTTGAGCAAGAACTGGTAAACAGTATTTAGACCACTAAATTAATGCCTCGAATCTCCCATCCCTTTTCTTTGCGTTTGCGTTCTCATCATGTCTGAACAAAAAGCTCTACTGTTGGAGAAGGTCAAAGGCCCATTTGTGGTGTCCACTGTCCCCATCTTAAAGCCTGGTCCTGGCCAGCTCTCCATCAAAGTTCTTGCTGCTGCTCTCAACCCAGTCGATTGGAAAGTTCAGGCATGGGACATCCTCGTTAAGGACTATCCCGCCATCCTTGGTTCAGACATCGCAGGCGATGTTGAAGAGGTCGGTGAAGGCGTTGCAGGCTTCTCCAAAGGCGACAAAGTGTAAATATCTAAATAGCTTGATTTCGTCGAATTAATGTCTCCCCCAGATTTTGTCAGGGCTATTTCGTTAGTGAGATGGGCGGTTTCCAGCAGCACGCTTTGATTCCAGCTGATATCGTTGGCAAGGCAAGCTATCTAATGATATATGCCTCAAGCCTATTCTCGAATTCAAATTCTTTCATACTTGCTAGATTCCTCCCAACATCGATTATGCTCAAGCTAGCACGATTCCTCTAGGATTCAACACTGCCGCGATCGGTCTCTTGCGCGCGCAGCCAGAAGGAGCAGGTCTCAACCCCACCTTTGACCCCAACGTCAACTTTTCCGGACAGCCTGCACTTGTTGTTGGCGGAAGCACGTCAGTCGGTCAATTTGGTATGTGATTTCGTATCATGTTCATCCAAAATTGCGCGTTTTCTCATCCATGGGATCCGTTCACAGCCATTCAGTTGTTCAAATTGCTTGGCTACAGCACCGTTATCGCCTACGCCTCTGCTCGTCACGCCGACTACCTGAAGTCACTCGGCGCTACGCATGTCATTGACCGTGGGGATGTACCTGTCGGTAGCTTGGCTGAGGCCGCGAAGAAGATTGCAAATGCGCCTATCAAGATCGCTTATAATGCAGTTGGGGACAATGACTCTCGAGCGGCATGTATCGATGCTATCGTCGAAGGTGGGCAGGTAGCCGATGTGAGCCCTGAAGCGAAGGACCCAGGAAATGGAAAGAGAGTAATTAGCATCATTGGGACTTCGCACCATCCACCCCACAGAGAATTCGGGCGCATCTTGTGGAAGACTCTTCCCAAACTGGTACAGGAAGGAAGGATTGTGGTAAGTTAAAGTTCATTTCTACTCACCCTCAATTCACATTTACTTCATCGTACTAATAAACCATATTTAGCCCAATCGAGTTGAGAAAATCCCTAACGGTCTTGCCGGGATTGACGAAGGGTTGCAGAAATTGAAAGCCAACAAAGTCAGCGGTGTAAAGTTGGTTGCATTCCCTCAGGAAACAGCCTAATCGAACGGAGAAGCATCAGGATTATCAAAAAGTGTTGTTATATCGGAATTATTGAATCAAAAACAGTACAGTCCATAGCTGTATGCAGCTTCAAACGATACTTAGTCTCCGAAAGGCAGACTCCATACCTCTTTTCTTGACATTTCCATTTTGAGTCGCGGTATACAGCTCGAAAATTGATAGCCTTTGTCCGATATATGCGAGGTGAAAATTTGAGCAAAAGGTGCGATGTCAGCCTCCGTAACTATCTTATAGAATGGTTCCAGCATTCCAAAGTTCCGCTGTTGCAGTCGCATTGAGTGGAGACACTTCCAAAAGGGAAAAAGGGGACACATCATAAAGTTAACTTGAATGTGGTGAGAGAATCCATTTTGTGGTAACTGTACCCCGAGACTCAAGACTACTCGGACTTGTAGAGGGCTTTGAGAGTACGAGTTTCAACGTAGACAGTGACTTTGGCTGCTTGAATGATGGACTTGCTCGAGAAGAACATTCATGCTTCGATTATGCATATGAACTTACCAGTACGGCCCGCCTCCCAGATCAGATTCGGCATCTTTACTGCTCGCGAAGCTGTTCCGTCGACTGCAGAGTAAGTACGTTCCCAAACAACATCAACCGTTTTGTCGTCTGCAGGCGTATAGTTGAATCCTAATCTGGCGGGAGCCTCTAACAGCACAGTGAAGTGTATGTTGCCAAAAATCTGGAATTTCAGCACGATTGTGGTTTGTAAATCTGTTCGTTATTTAAAAGACCAAAAAAGTTTACCTGTAGCGTTCGGGGAAAGAATAAAAACACAGGATACGCGAAATAGTACAATATTCTCCAATCTCATTTCGACGGTGTCAGCGTCAGGGAATCTAAATCCAAAATCCAAAATCTAAATCTGCCGCCGAACTGGCTTTAAGTAGTACTTGACCGTGTACGGTACCGTAAGTACCTTGACTGTTGCAAAGATCGCCAAAGCTCGACGTGAAAAGGGAAAGGGAAATTCCTTTGAACTTAGCCAAGAACTTTAAGATCGATCATCAAGTATTTGAACTTTGTTGATTCAATGAATGACATTCTTCGGTAAGTTGTACACACAAATACTAGTATACTACTGTCACAATCCAAAAATGGGTCGAAAAAATAATTATGAATAAAATGAATAATAAACAGTCTGCTCTTGAGGGAACCCCACAACAACAATAACAGTCCTTTCGAAGATGGAGTTGTAAGCAGTTTATAGTCATACAGACTCGTACTTCTTGTCGACGGAGTCAACGGTCCAATTTCCACCGCGAGAAACATCGAAGGTGTCCATCTCTGTGTGGACTGATACTGCTAAACCTGTGGCAAGAGTCCTGCTGCGATTCTACGAATAAATGTCAGCACCCTTTAGAGTAGCTTTAATTAATATGCGATTTACCGAGATAGGACCACTGGCTCCTGAAACTTCAACTGAGGTTTGAGCGGTACGTAAAGAGGCTCGGGAGTTCATGCTAAATGTTAATGGATGAATACAATTAGCCATATACCCAACATCATATTCTCACTTTGCCAACAGTGTATTCGAAAACACTAGAGGAAACGAACATTAAGAATCAGGGGTTCAAACAAATGGATAGCCATCGTACCTTTCGGGAGGACCATGAAAAGCGCAAGCCAGGCAACTATCGAAGACAAATCAAGATCATAAAAATCTCGACCTGTGAGGAACACATACAATTCTCCTTAGCGGTAAGGTACTATGCCGGATGAAAATAAGTTATCGATTGTAATATGAAATGCGAAACAACTTACTGCAATAACCAATATAATCCCGAGCATGCTGCAAAGATAGAGGCGTTCGTCAGGCGATGTTCCATGCACACGACAGTGATGGCTACCTAGTAACAACACCCGTTTCTGAATAAAATTCATCAATTGATAAGTTTCCGTATGGGATATGGGAACGGAGACACTCACCAATTGTCCAACGTATAAGTCGGTCAACGACTAAAACTGTGCTCTTGTAGGCGTTGTTGCGTTGTTGGTACAAGAAGAAGACCAATGACGAAGAAATTGTGAGATCCGCAGCCACACGCAGCCAGAGTGTAGTCAGAAGCAACCATTCCCACTTCTCGAGATAAAGACCCAGACTAATTTGAGCAACCTTGACTGCCTCGGCGCTCAGTGTTGTAACGGCGAGTAGTTGTGCAAACATTAAGATAGTGCTGAAGATCGGAATAAGGTAGGGCTTTGCTGAAAAGCGGTAAATCCTATAAGTAAAATAGGCTTGGACTGTAAGCATAAGGTGAGCATTCATCGAGCCAAAGATAGAGCGATGAAAGACGGCCTTACCTAGGATGGTTGTTAAGCCGTGAAGGACTACCGCTATACCCAAAGTGACCGGGGCAACGAGGAGCGCTTTTGGATCTCCGTAGTTGGAGACGGTATAGAAGTAGATCGCATGAAAGATACATATCGTGTGACCGAGTTCAAGGAGCCTGAAGATAAGTAGTGAGTGGGTGTTTCCAGGCAGGGAACCTTGGAACATACCACATGCCATCGACCTATATTTTGATAAGCCAAAGAACAAGTCGATGATCAAGAAGATAAACGTACCAAACCGAGTTGAAGCCAAAGCGAATCCTTGGGGAAATTCTTATGATAAATATAGACCTGGGTAGTGACAACGCCAAACAGCACCCCCGAGATCAAGATACCTATTTCGAGGACACCTAGAGTGAGCGATGTTAATGTACAATTCGTCGATGATCAGCACAAGAGGGAGTCTTGCCCAGTGTCGTGTTCAAAGAAGCCATTTGTGCCTGTTGAAAGGGAGGAGGGAAGAGGAGGTTAAAGAGCGACGATCACCTCTTCTGTTAAATAAAACTACTTTCCGGAGCTCCGAACTCATCCAAGGGGAAAACCACATGGCGGCAGATGTTCAAAAACTTGACTGATGCTAACAAAGTCCGTAAAGTGCAGTGGAACCTTGAAAGTATCATGATCATCAAAACGCTGAATCAGATGTACACATACTGAATGAGTTGAAAATTGGTCTGCCGGGAGTTTTGATAAACTTCCTTCCATGTTTGAGACTGCGATGATCCCGATGAATCGTAGTATTTGACCATTAAAGATAATGCCGGTAAGTGAAACGAGTATTGGGCATCGATAGTCGTTCACTGGCAGCGACAAAAACCGCTCCCAACTTTCCTGATTTCGTGCTTCGATTGGAAGACAGGAGAGCTTTCAAGTTATATTATCTCAATGCCCAAAAAACTTCTGGTATTCAGAATAAGGGCGTTGAATTTCAGGTGCTATCAAGTTTCCCATCTTCTTTGGACTCTTCAGCTATCATTGACAGCCCATCAGCAGGTAATTCACAGAGGGAGAAGGGAGAATATACTGGGTGGGTATCGCAGATTTTGTATCTTCATGTTATCATCACGATGATGATCAAAGAGAAGGAGCTCAGCAATCATCAAGATCTCCATGTGAATAAGCTACAGCGGTTTTTCAAAAGCCAATGACAGTATGTGATTGACCACCTAGGTGCGCATACTCGGAAAACTGACTTGAGAACAACTCCATCGAGCGAAGAACATGAATCAGATTCAGATGTAGTAGTAGTAGTAGTAAGAGACTGTCATACAAAATTTCGTCCATTCCGGGCATTCCTTGGATAAAATTCCCGCGTGGCTGACTTGACAGAATGGTGAGAGTTTTGATTAATGAATGCAACGACATCACCACAGCTGTTGCTGGCCACATACCAGCGGAATGTCGTCAGCGGGATTTGCGACAGTTCGCTGATTAATTCGTCTTGTGTCGGTCTCATTGTAAAAGATTCTTTTCGCAAGTCAGAAAACAATCTCCCCATTGGTCTCGCGGTCATTGAAGCGCTCTACATCTTTCAATGTGCAGCTTCATTCCCCTGCAATCCGGACCTCTCTGATTGTTCACAGCTATCCCAGGTCCCCTTTAAGTATAAAGATCCCCCGGATTCCCTGTACATAGTCTTCCAACAGGGACATTCAGGAGTACTCGGGCTAATGTGATGGAATATTATCGGTTCCTTCATTTCGCTGTTCCAATTTCGTATCTAGTTCGTTCCTAGAAAATAACCAGTCTCCGTTGAGATCGATGATTATTCCAAGCTCTGCCTCGTTTCAGAGTGGGTTTCGAAAGGTTTCGAAGTGTGATGGAGTAGTACAACATGATGATTGACATAGAACCCTGACTGCAGATTTGCAGACTTGTTGAGGGTCGCTCAAAAGTACACACGATTTGAATTACAGTGAGAAATCCAGACACGGATTCCGGAACCTTGAAGTCAGAAACTGTGCTGAGCGCTGAATAGCTGAAATGTCTCCACCTGTCAGGGCGTAACATTGAGCGATACAAATATCCACAACTATATTATTGTTATTTCAAATCTAAAGCACCTCAATATTCCCAGAGTCCGCCCATTCACCGAACAAGAGACTAATGCTTTCTCCATTATGCGTACGCCGGATACTCTCAGCAATCGTCGGACTTATATCGATCACGGTGAGCTTCGAGCAACCGTCCTTGTGTTCGTCTTGAGGAATCGTGTTTGTTACCTATTAAAGAAGAAGCGACGCCGACATGAGTATCTTCTCGACGAAAGTACAGAATGACATTCGACATACGACAAGATGATCGATGGGCAACCGCTCAATCACATTCAAATTAATTTCGGAGAGTAATCCTATGTGAAACAGGTAGAATGTCAGGTGGCATGTTCTCCTTGAGAGGTACTCCAGAGGATGAAACCTACCGTGAGTGATTAAAGCATAAATAGCTTTGGCACCTTTCTCGTGTAAGGTCTTTGTCGCAAGCGACAGAGTTGCCCCAGTGTCAATCATATCGTCAACCAAGATCGCAATCTGCGAAATACCGAATGAGACACTGATGAAATTCGTGATATACAGAACTGTGGCGCACCTTGTCTTTTACATCTCCAACCAGAATTTCCATCCTTTCAGGTGCATCAACTGCTTTGCCATCTCGTTTTCGATGGATAAGGGCAAATTCTACTCCAAGTTTGTCCGCAATCGCGGTCGCTCTGTGAGCCAAAAGTTGAGTGAAGGTTCGAGATGCCAAGGACATGAACTCACCGTTTTGCTCCTCCAGCATCAGGACTGACTATAATTCCATTCTTCCAACCCTCAATCGACCGTTTGATATACGACAACATGAGAGGTTCTGAAAATAGATTGTCGACAGGAATGTCGAAGAAACCTTGGATCTGACTGGCGTGGAGGTCCATGGTGATGACGTGATCGCAGCCAGCAACAACGAGCATGTTCGCAACAAGTTTCGCCGTTATAGGAGCTCGAGACTTGTCCTTTTTGTCCATCCGAGCGTAAGGAAAGGAAGGAATGACTGCGGTGATACGTCTGGCGGAAGCCGTTTTACAAGCGGAAATGAGGATGAGGAGCTCCATGAGATTGTCATTAGCATCCTTGCAACCGGATTGGATGATGAAGACGTCTTCATCTCGCACGGACTCGGATATTTTGACATTGATTTCACCGTTGGAAAACTTCTTGACGGTGCAAGGTACAAGTGGTACATTCAGCCTATGAGGGAGATATGACAAGTCTCGTGGACTGCTCTGGGCCACGACTTTGGGAAAGCAGCAGCTTACCGCTCAGTCACTGCTCGAGCGAGTTCAGGATGACTGTTTCCTGTATAGCTTACTTAGCAAACTGTAGGCGTCAACATCAATGGAAAACTCACCGGTCAGGATGCGGATAGAGTTGTTGTGGTACATGGTATAATAGAGCGAGAATTTACACTATTGCATGGGATAGACTGGAAGAAAGGTGTACGAAGGGTGTAGAAGGTAAAGTATGGCGTTGGAATGGAAGATTAGATCATTATAGAGGAAAAAACTTTCTTTGCAATCGATCAACACAGCCACGCGCCGAGATCCCGCGGCTACTAAGCCGACACCGTCCCAGGATACAGAGGCCCTTGCAACGAGCGCGTGAATGATACATTTTTCGACGCAGAGCGCAGTCACTCTAGTGAAGAAGACAAAACGAGATCGTCACTTGGCCTCAGTTGGTCGGGGAGGTACACGAATGGTAATATTCTCTACGACATACTCCGAGTCAGCGTAGCCCAAAACCTGCGCTAAATGAGAACTGGCAACATATTCAGCATCAATAAACGGTCAACGATCACTGGACCACAAACCTGTTTAAACCTCGTATTTTGGATATCTGCGCATAATTATACATCGCCAACCCTCTCCCGACCTCAATCACATCATCCTCGCCTAGTTGCGGTGAAGGAGAAACCGCCTCGATATCCGGAGATTCGAGGTTACCGGATGAACTGGACCGGGACAGCGTGCCGATCGCAATCGACAATCGTCGAGGGGACGCTGGTCTACTAGGCTGCGCACTAGGAGTTTCGGTTGCAGAATCTCCATCCGAGGCTCGGACGACTATCCGAACGGCCTGACCAGATGCAAACGCGCCCATCACACCAACTACACCGGCTGCGAGCAAACGACCGCCTGATTCTCGTCTGGATAGCACACGATGGGCGCCGGCGTCAATGACTACACTGCCTGCGGGGAATAGCGTATGGCTCGTCCATGCTTTCAAGTCCCGCATCGGTGTGAGAGAAGGCATAAATACGGTATGTGGAGGTCGGATCAAGGGGATTGTGAACTCTTCTGATGATTCAGCGGCTAGAGTGGATACCGACAGCGAGTTATGGTATTCGATGATGGTGAACATAATTTCAGGTCTCTTGCTCGACGTAATGACAGTTGTTACACCGGCCCCTGTTGCTATTTCGGCAGCAATTATTTTGGTTTCCATTCCACCGGTCCCAAGACTAGAGCCCAACGTAGTAGTGCTCACTGTTGCTTTGGTCAATCGCGAATCATTGAAGCAAAAAGTAATAGAGATTTCTGACCTTGAGACCTAATGGCAGAGATTGAGGTGACAACTTCGATCTGTTTTGCGTTCGGATCTTTCCTTGGATTCGCCGTGTACAGTCCATCCACGTCAGTCAAGAGAAACAGGTAATCGGCATGTATCATAGACGATGTAATTGCGGATAATGTATCGTTATCCCCAAATTTAATTTCCTAACGATAATCGGACACATCAGCGCGGCATAGAATAGAAAGTGTCGAAACACGTACGCTGACAGAGATGGTATCATTCTCATTCACAATCGGCACTACACCCATCGATAGAAGCTCGTTGAGCGTATTCACTGCATTCAAGTATCGTGTTCGCTAAAACGTGTTAAATCGTTGCATTTCGATATTAAGACAGGACATACATCTGATATATCTCCACGGGTTAACAAAACTTGAGCTATAGGCTGTTCCAGATGTCCGAAAAGCTCATCATATAATGCAATAAGTCGACCTTGTCCGATCGCTGCTAAAGCCTTACAATGATTTTGATCAGTCTTCGCGTTCATCGCATAAGTCTTTGCCGCACCTGCTTTCCGGCTAGGCTTTTTGGTTTTCTTGCAACGTTCATTCGTTTCAGACCAACACCGATAGCGCCTGAGCTCACGAGTACAATCTTGTGTCCTTGCTTTCGCAAGTTCACGACTGTCTCTACGACTGATGACAGGGTAGACAGCAACGGCTGATGAGTTTCTTCATGGACAATCGATGAAGTTCCTGCAATGAACAGTCAAGCAGTTTGTTGATGAGGCGTAACTCAAGAGTTGCATACCAAGCTTGATGACAATAGTACATGGTGTAGTCCGCGTTGGAGACATGTCATTCACATATGTTAGGGACGGTCTGGTGGACGATAGTATATGATAGGTGAATGCATCTTTAACACAACGGAAACAGGCGGTATCGAGTCATGAGAGTTCTGAGCCAAATAACGCGTAAATAATTGCACTGCCACGGTCACTTCATACGCTTTTCTGATTCGAACGCTGACTCGTCCAGCAAACTTCATTGATCAACTATAAACTTCCTGACACTACTTAATACGAACTGGCGATCTATATGTACATGACCATTTACTGTCGTGCAGATGATCTCCTGCCTCTGAACCAACTTTGTGGACATTAACCGACAAGAACCTCCCCAAAACAATTGTGTTTGAGGAATGGGCTACGAGACGTGGTAGTGTGCTACTTCGTTGAAGCGTAAATCTCTAGAGGCATCTGTACTTCCGTATCGCGACATGTTCCGAGGGCTTTAAAAAGTAGCTTCAGCAACCAGCTCAAACACCGCGATTTTACGTCTAGAGATTAGTTACTAGTTGCACTTCTTCTCCAACCACCATGTTGGTCTTTTGGCTGGCCACTTTGAGCCTCTTGCAGAGCTCCTTAGCCGTGTATCAGCAGCCATTTGCTCCATCTCTCTCGCCAGAGATTCAACATAACGATGACGAGTGGGACTTGAAAAGACCGCTTACATTTAACTCGACTGCGAATCTTGTTTTCTCCACGGTAAGCTCACTGTTGCAATCAGCTCCCAACTCGCGGTATCGAAATGGTAAGGAACTTATCTAGTTTTTCTGGTTGTCTCTTATCTTGCTCATAGGTCATACTATCGTCCCTGGTATCGTTCGCTCGGGAACCCTTCTGTACCACGGTCGAAACGACTCGAACATCCCTACCATGGAATGGGTAGCATTTGATCCCGAAGCCTCTCATATTTTCTGCAGGCTCTACGGTCAACCTGATAACTGCTGGCTTCATACCTTCAGAGTTGAACGGCCTCTTCGAATTTTGTATTTTGACGGGTCTAGCGCAGCAAAAATTGATGAGGGTGCATTGGATAGTCAAGATATCTTTTCCTGGGGCGAGGTCAGACCTGACCTTTTTCGTGAAGAAGGGTTGAGGATACTGAAATTGTGCGAGTGGGGCTCAAAAGTAGGACTAGATGGATTCGTTAGGTAAGGTTATGGTAATTCTGGATCCACAAAGGAACAGCTATTGATGGTTGCGAATCCCAACGTAGAACTGCTAGCATCTCGTGAGTGCTTCTATGCACTGGTGAATAGATTGATGAATAACCCATATGCCCATTTCCAGTGAAATAATGCTGTGCGACTTCAGTCTGCTGCACGTCGTCTCTTCTCAACGTCTGAAATCGACCCCTTTAATACATGTTCCACGAGCCGCTTCCTCAACTCCGAATTTACGAACGCCGCTTGGAACGTTTCCTATCAGTGCCGATTCTATGAACTATTTACGGGTCCATGAACGATTCAGGCAATATCCAGGCCTAACGCAGGTTCAGCTAGACCTTACACATCTAGTCTCTTTTTATGACAACATGCTAGCACCATCATTATTCATCATCCGTAAAGGGAACCCCAGATTGCGGCATCGCCTTCTCGGAATTGCGCACGAAGACGTATTACGAGTGAGATCGTTTACAGAAGAGCAGATTGCAAATGTTGCCTGGCTTTCTCTCGAATACGCTGTGACTCATCGTATCGATTGGTCGGCCCATCTTCATTCGATCATCAACTCATACGGGGACACATTCGACGATTGTTGGGATATTATCAACTCGACCCTTTCGCAGTCAGCAGATGAGCGAGCAGTGAATGCCTTTCGCATTGTTGAATCAAATATTCAACGATTCGTTCTATACTCAGTCACTCCTAGCCACTCTGGAGGGAACCAGTCCGACGTAGCTTGGGCTTCTTCTGTATTCAGGGAATGTGCATTATCGCATACTCTGCCTTTCACAGCTAGACCATTTACCAGTTCAGAAAAGCTACTGCTTTCTGCGGTGGAGGGAACTACTCGCGAACTATGCCGGATCTTGACCAAAATGTGGGCGTATGGAGTTCATGAGGGCATGAGTTCGGTTTTCGATGTTGGGCATGCGTCTAAACCAAGAAACGCAACTGCCTTTTTGGACTCATGGAAGGAAGACCTTGGAAATTTGATGAGTTGGTTGGACTGGGGCACTTGGATGCGATGTAATCCTGCTTGCAATGAATTGGTTCGTACATTTTTCTGGTCTCCACAGGTTATGAGAACTGTCTTTCCGTTCCCAAGGAATTTTGCTATCTTCCAGCATGGCCGTTCAGTGTAGGAAATTCGTCATACCGAGAATGGCGCGCAGATGATCCACAACCGAGATGCTTGAGGAAAATGGCTCCGTTTATTTACGCCGACGATTTTGAAAAGATCACTTGAAAACATGATTCGGAGATGGCTCTATGGGCACAAAATGTGGGGAGCTTTCTTTGAATTCGGGCATACTTGTGTTATCTAGCGTATCAAGTTTGCAACCTATGCAGTACGGTTTCGCCCTGGTTTGTAAGTGATAACTGGGAAAAAATCAGATCTAATAATGACCCGAGTATATACTATTCATAAGTGTAGAGGAGGACCGAAAGCTGAGCTTTCGGCAGAGTCCGAGACGCGCGCTACATAGTGACCCGTGATTAACAATAAGCCTTCTCGTTTCTTCAACTTTCGCAATGGATATCGATACGAGGCCCGCAAACGATCTCAAAGAAGTATTGGACAACGAAGTCAAGTATGCTTCGTATCTGTATCTATGACTGTCTTCCAGCTCAGAAACTTCTTTGACCTCCCAGAGAGTGGCATTTCCGTGAGTCGCTGTTCGTGCTTACTTATTCTAGCTGAGAGACCATTACAACCTTAGATATATACTTTGCACAAAAGAATGCTGATCAACACCACGCGGCTCTTGAACTCCGTGATGCAGTTCTACGTCTAAGACGAGACGGAGCCTTTGTAGCGGTACCGCTATTCCGTGTCAACACAGAACCTATAGGCCCACATCTCCTTGGTGAGAGTTTAAACTTGACCTTAGTAATACCTGTATACCCAAATGTACGGCTACAGGCTCGTATGAAATTTGGGTCCCCGCAGAAACATTTTCTTCAGTATTTTCTTACCTTTGCATGAATCGTGGCATTCTGAGGTAACAGGCCCACATCTCGAATCTGCTCAATTTGCTCATCTGCACTTCAGTATCTTGGTTCATCCCCTTACCAGAGAACAAGTAAGTAAATTGTTCTAACGTCTTCGTTGTATACTTAGTAAATCTTGTTCAGCGCTTGTATGTGCTTCGCCTTCATTTCGTCTCAATCTTATATCCTATATGTTCAGCGACCATGAATCGCGTTCTGCATGGCTCGGCCCCACTCTACCCTTGGATCTGTCCACCTTACCGTTAAGATCGGATGAGATACCTTTACAATATGCTAGTCTCCGTATGTTATCACAACTGAATGTTTTACTCTTATCACTTATAATCAATCTTAGGACTCGGCTACTCTTCTGAAACAACTCCATTGAGCTTGGATGACAGACGAAGACTGGGCGCAAATGTTGAGAATCTGTTGAAGAACGAGAAAGGAGCTGCAAGAGCGCCTTTGGATTGAACCACTCTCTTCTTTTTTTATTATGCCTTCATGTATAAGCTCGTGGGCTTTAGTATGAATTTTGGAATATCTAGTAAGTTCTATATTTGTGAGTTCAGATTCAGAAACAAAACAAGGTGTTCACATATCAATTAAGAACTGTGCCTTTGCGTTCATAACTTGGGCTTGTCTGTTGAATTATCCAGGAAAAGTCAGGAAAAGTTTCGACTCGCCTTTCGATGAAGAACAACAACATATCGTTGACAAAGAGGGTATTATTTTTGTCACACAGATTCTCTAGGGCATATACAATCTACAGAATGCGGGATACAGAAGCGATACAAGATTGAAGCTATGTACGAATGATATTAGATACGTGAAAACAAGTTATGTCAATAGGGATAGTGGTGGGAGGACAGGTTACACAAAACATTCAACAGTGATCATAGGATTAAGAATAGATAGATAGGTTGTGAAAGAGAAGGATTGCTGAGATGGGATTGCAACAACTGACGATAAGAGTGATCTCGGCGTTTGGGATAACTTGAGCGATCCGCTCAGTCGCTTGTAATCACCTATAAAAGACTTGGAAGTAAACGTGTACTGTCATCTAGGCACTTCGGATCTTGCGATGTGATTGATGCTTTCCTTGTCCACCAACCAACCCTCCCCATCTTCTTCCTCATCAAGCTCGTCTTCTTCATCTGCAGTCGGGCTTCCTGCATCGTCATCGTCGTCGGCTGCATTCTCCCTACGGTCATTGTCAAACTCCTCTTCATCGTCTTCACTCGCAGCGCTCGCGACGTTATCGAAGACCGTAGGCTGTGCATAATGCGGTGATAAGCTTGTGAACGAAAGACCTGAAGACGATCGTGATGATCCCGCCGCGATTTCATGCATGCTGGGTATGTTGGGCATGTAAGGTGAATACGAATACGAACCAGATGGCAGTCCATCGAAATCACTTCCATTGGGCCCACCGCCATTTACTCTAGAATCTTGAACCCATTGATCATTCCACAAATCCTTGACTCTCGCCCGTCGACTGGGATCCCTTACCAGTAATTGTCCCACAGCACGCTTTGCACCAATACTGTGAACAAGACCAGCTCCACGAAGCTCAGAGTTTGTTAGAAGCCTGGGATCAGTCTCACTCTCTACTTCTGGCCAATGCCATTCGCCTCTAGCAATCTTCATCAACCACTGTCTCCTTTGCATCGGACTGAAGCTTCTTTCATCACCTCCTTCCCCAGAGATCTTTCCAACACCTAGAGTCTCCCCAGGTCCTTCTCCAAACGGCAGCCTTCGTGCAACAAGTGCATACAGGACAACACCACATGCCCAGGCATCAGTCTCCCGTGCGTCATACCCACCTGCGCTTTCGCTTTCAGAATCATTTTCATGAGCATACCCAGCAGCAGCGTCCTCCGTAAACCAGGGTGATTTGCTGCTGCTTGCCACACCGGCTCGCCCACCGCTGACTACTAACTCTGGGGCAGCATAAGCCTCGCTCCCACAGCGTGTAGTGAGCAAGGGTTTAGCGGGATCGATAAACCTTGATAAGCCAAAATCAGTCAGTTTGATGAGCGGTTGCGGAGGTGTGGGAAGTGCAGGTTGGATGTTTGCTGCAGATAGTGGACGCATAGCATGATCGTCGCTATCTGAAGTTGGAGATGCGGGCGTTGACTTCGAGGAGGCAGGGAACGCATAGCTAGTGGGTGAGGCCGTAGTATTACTTTCTGTCAACATTATCCCGTTCATTGTTGACCCCGAAGTGGGGACCTCCGATGATAAAGGATTCAAGGATACGGTTAGTAGGATATCTGCATTAGGTTAGTTCAAGACCCTGCGCTGTTTGATTACCAGATACGCACTTTCTAGTTTGATATCTCTATGGACGAGTCCGACACCATGCAACCATCCTACGGCCTTGCAAAGTTCCGAGAATATTCTTCTCAATGTGTTTTCGCCTATCTTTCATGTTTGACAAATGTCTTTACTGACTGATTAGAACTCGAACGTACCAAGATTATTCCAGTTCTCATCGTTGACTAAGCCCAAAAGATCTCCTCCAGGAAGGTATGGAAGTACGAGAACGTGATGCGTGCGGGTTGTCAGGTGGGAGAGTAATGGTGTTATATTTGGATGAGAAATGTGCTACGGTTATGGCGAGGTAAGCAATTGAGAGAATGAACGTGAAGATCCCAGATAATCTCACCTTCATAACCTCGACTTCTCTAACAAAACTAACTCTAGTCCGATCCCTCTCCCTAGCTCTCTCCTCCTCTTCCATTTTCTCTTGACGGCTCAACACCTGGCCCGGAACCCTCTCTCGTTCCTCGATGACTCCCCTAGACGTGAGCTTGACAGCAACTAGTCTAGATCTCAATTTCGACCGGTCACGTCTTACTGATGACCTCGTAGAGCTGTGGCGCGATGCTGAACTGCGCTGACCTCCATTCTGATAACTTCGTGCGCTCAAATCCGAGCGAGTCGAGCTATTCCTACGAACGCCACCATCCTCTGCTCCTCCTTCATGCCCTTCATCTGACGAGGCAGACGACTTCCACGATATACTAGAGGCTCGAGACACGGAAGCATTTTGAGAGGTGTGGTGGGGAACGTCGAGGCCGATTATAGACAGTCTATCGCTATATAAATTAGGCGATATCGGAGGAGAGAGCAGGGGAGGCGATTTAGCCCTGAAAAGTTCGTCGCTGAATTCAAGATACATACTGCGCGCAGAAGAGGCGGAGGACATCCGATCACGTTCAACTGATAAACCCAGCCCCAATGAGCGAGATGAAACTAGAGTTGGGGAAGTTGAAGAACTTGGGTGTCCAGGAATAAGCGAAGGAGGCAAATTAGGTCGATGACCATTATTTGCAATATCAGATGAAACCAATGTGGTTTTCGACGGTGGTGCAGGTAGAGCAGGCGAAGGCATAAGAGTCCCATTTCTACCCATGGCGATAGAGACGTTTGGAGAGTTATCTGCCTTCTCCTTTGCAGATGATGCAGATGCTCCTCCAGGCCGGGTTCCACTCACTCCACCTCGTAAGCGCCTCATAAGACTGGAAGTGGTGCTCAACGAGGATTTGAGTTTGACGTTCTTGCGTTCGCTTTCTTCCGAAGACTCTTCTATGGCTTGTCTGCTTCCATTGCTACCTCGATCCGAGTTCGCCTTCAAGTCTAGGGTGCTTTTCCTTTTCAAATCCTTCAAACTTTTCCTTGACCTCAATAGAAGTGAGGTAGGAGACAGATCTTCAGCCAACCACACAGAAGAAAATGTTCCCTGACCTAGAGCATGGCTAAGCCGTAACGTAACGGGAACGGAAGCTGTAGATGTAGAGGAATTAGATAACGCGGCGGATAGCGATAAGGCTTGCACCACGCCAGATGGATTTTTCGATTCACTTCTGGAAGGTAGAAATGACCGAATAATCATTCCCGAGGCAAGTTCCTCGTCGCCGGCTGGGTGAAAGATACTTTCGCCATGATCCGATTCAGCAAGAGAATGCGTCACATTGGTGTCATGTTCCTGCGAGACTTGGGATATGGCTGAATGAAGAGAATGTGATGACGTGGGTCGGGACGGATAAGCTGATAACCCTGGAGCTGCAGTCAAACTCAATGATGGTAGATGTGAAAACGAAGGGGAAGTGGAAAGGACCTCTGCATCGGGCTCTGAGCCCAGAGCGGTTATGGTTGAGGATGAAGGAAGTGTTTCAAGACCATCGTAGGAAGCTCCAGATCGACCTCGACCATGATTTAATACAAGTGAAGGTGGTTTCGGTGTAGGTTCACTAGGGGGCTCAGACCACGTAGACGTCTCGGGAAGGGGAAAGTTTCCTCGGTTGAAGTCGAACTCGTCTCGCGGTTCTGTAGGAGTAGGCGTAGATGCAAAAGCACCTGCCAATGTTACAGGACTCATGCGTTGCGCATCGTCTCCATTCAGCTCCAGATTGAGGAAGTTTCGTCTCGTTGCGGGAGATGACTTTAGTGAAGGTGCAAGAGAAGGACTGATTGAAAAAAAATCGGCAGTGAGGGATCTAGGAGGTGTCGCTCTGAGATGACTCGTCAGTTCCATGACAAAGAGATAGGGTAAAGCTGAACCTTTCAGCGCATCGGTGACCAGCGGATGCAGATCCATTCCTTTCGTCCACCACAGGATTTTTGTGTGGTAACGAAGGACTAGGCGGAGAGACGGAAAAAGGCGAGGAAAAGAATGCATGGGTCTTGCTCTGGGGACTCACTGGCACTGGAGGAGATATCGAAGGCGACGGTACAGAGCTGAAGCCGTCAAGGTCAGAGAAAAGGCGTGTCGATGATGATGTAGGCGATCCTCCTGCATGAGTTGGTTTTCGCAGCAGCATTATGGTCCCTGATGAATACGGCTATAACTCCTGTATCCTTCCTTCTAGTCGAAAATCAAAGCCTGATCCTCGAGATATTAAGGTCCCAATACTCAGAGGCTTGAAGGCTCTGGAGGAAATTAGCTAGGCCAGTTTGTCAGAGTAGAACAATGGTCAGCGGGTAATGATAAGAATAAAGTTGCGGACCAAACTCGGAACTCGCTATCTACCACGTGATGAAAGTTGCCTTCGGCCCGGTAGCTCCGTTCGTCCCTTGCTCACTGCCGCTTAAGCAGTGCCCCACTGCTATCTGCCCACTCTCTCAGCATCAGGCCTGGCCTGGCCTGGCACAATCTCTACTGAGCCGCATGAACTGCACCTAGTAGCGACTCTCTGGCATAATCCTCCCCATAAACTCCAAGCATTAGATAGTCAAGTGTTCTGCACTCCATGGTCATACATGCCTCGGTTCAAGAATAGTAGCGTGATGAAGGCGGTTCAAGAATCCTTCAAATCATATCGTTGACCTTTACGATGCTCAAGAATCCCTCAAATCACATCGTTGACCTTTGCGATGCTCATCGTCACTTCTCTCTAAACTAAGAGTTGTTAATTCCTGTGCAGTTTAAGTGCTTCAATTGACCTTGAGGTTCTGCGTTTTCTAATCGTCTGGTTCTTGACAGGCATAGCCTTGACATGCTGTTAAGCCTTGACATGATGTTAAACACTTCTTCTATCTTTGAGTCATTCAAAATCGCTGTCATAAGCTCTCTGGACATCAACGGTAAACCGCAGAAATAAACTGAACCGTCCATTTCGCAACATGGTGTTCGTTATAACACGTTCGTTATAACACTACTGAGCTTTAGGGAAAATCCTTTGTCTGTATTCAAAACACACACTGCCTCGTTCTACTTAAACAAGATTAAGTATTCTCGTTCTCGTGATTCAGAGACGCTAAGGCGCTATGTTGTATATATGATAAATTACGGCTCCCTCGTTCCCTTCATCTTCTAACCCCTCATCCACCGATTCCAACCAAAATCCTCCCTTCCAACCTGCACTTCTCGTCCTTCGCCTCGCTATCAAGCAAAAATTGAAGACCCGCGCACTGCGATGTCGTCCGATTCCAACCAAGACCCCCCTTCCAACGCGAACACCTCTCGTCCTCCCCCTCGCTATCAAACAAAATCTGATGACTCGCGCGCTGCGACTTCGTCCAATTCCAACCAGAATCCCCCTTCCAACTCGAATACTTCTCCTCAATATCAAACCAAATTTGACGACCCGCAGCTTCCGCGGCGACCTGCCACAACCGCTGCTGCGGTACCTGTCACGACCATGATCACCGGTACATTCTTCGCAGGTGCTCACCACTTTGATATTCAGGGTGGTGAATTCACCCATACCGCCGGCAACCTTTATAGAACTATCCGTAACGATCACTCAACTCGAAGTAATTTTGACAACACCTACGGCCATGACTATAGTGGCTCTGGTAATCGCGCAAATAACTATCACGATGCTTATAGTACGTCGCTCATACATCGGGTATTTCGCGTTGGCCCGCTGACTGCTATCATAGATGACAGGCGTAAATTCCGATCTCAGCGGTACGATGCCAGCTTTGTCGATACGCAATGTACGTTCTGTTTATACGTTTCATAGATTGAAATCTAATCCGAATTCCCACCTGTATCAGTCGTATCTCGGGGACGAGGTCGAGGTCGAGGTCGAGGACAACACTTCAATCCCCGCCAGAATGATGCACATGGCCCAAACTTCATCCACGAGCCAATTCCCCAACAAGCTCATCAGTACGGGCAACCTGATATCGACGAACGACCACTTACAGCTCCTCCTTTGATGCTCGAATCTAGAGAGGCAGTGCTTGAACGCGACTTTGATCTGTACGCTTTTGACCGTGTTTACAATGTACACGCCGAGCCGGAAGAAATCTCTGCCTATCCATTTCCTAATGCGCCTCCAGTGAACGCTGCAGCACGTTCGATGCAGGCCGACGTTATGATGGATGACGCTGATATTGCAGATGGTAGAGGAAGAGAACCATGCGATGATAGCCGCACAGAAACTCTTCGTTCAGACACTGCGCTGACTTCTGTAGAGTGAGGTGCGTTCCGACCTGCAAGACCTCTTTTCTCATGACGTATTCACTTTATTCCAGGTAGATAACCAAGTCTCTCTGCCCTATAATGATACCCAATGACCACACCTTTGATTCTTCAATCAATGATGGACAATACATAAAATGCTCTCTGTCACTGCGGGGATTAGCTCATTTACTTGCCACGAAAAGGCTAACGCTATGTTGGATTTATGTACAAAACTCTCCCAATACTTGATCGAGTGACATATGTTTTGAAAAACCTTACAATTACCAAAAGGAGAATATTAACATAATTATTTAAAATATCAACCAGCTATTCATCACCCAAAAAAAAGCACAGGTTCTTCAGAAAATCTCAATGAGATTATTTAGTAAAATACTGGTTTCTACATGAGCTTGTTAACTAAGTAAACAATGACGCCAGCAATTAAATAAATGTTCTCGGGGAGGTTATTTTGAAGAAACTTCCATGGCCTTATAGGGCCTTATCCTGTGCTTTTTATGAATAATTGTAATTGGGTGGTGAATATCTGGTTGATATTTTGAATAATTATCTTAATATTCTCCTTTTGGTAATTGTAAGGTTTTTCAAAACATATGTCACTCAATTAAGTATTGGGAGAATTTTGTACATAAATCCAACATAGCATTAGCCTTTTCGTGGCAAGTAACCCCGCAGTGTGTTTACCGCTGTGCGCGTTTAATATAGACCGCCTTCTCACGACCCACTGACTCGAATTTGAAATTCAAATTTCGATGAACACGACGTTGGCTTTCTGCTCAGCTACTGCCACTACCTCTCGGACTAAAGTAAAAGTTTTGAGCACTCGAACGTACACCTTTCTCTATACGTCATATCAGCAACCTTCATTGGCACCTCTCAGTAATAATAGGGCTGGTATGAACCCGGGATCTTCCGTCTATTCAATTTCGCATCAAAATGTGCTTCAATTTTTTGAGAGCGCCGATAGAAGTTCTAGCTGCGATAGGAATGGTTGGAATGAATGATGATATTTCCGTACAACAAGCGACTTATTCCCTCTAAAGAACTCGGACATTTTTCCCCATGTCGTTCGCGCAGTGACTAGGATAGTAGGAAGGCTTTGTTTTCAAAAATCTAGAGCCCGGCAATTAGACACTCCCGTGGTATGCCTTCTGCACAAGCTCGCTTTACTTCACTACCAAAGGGGGCTAGGTAAATTTGAGGGTCAATGGAGTGCCAATGCGCCCAGATGGCCCGCAGAATGGCCTACTAAATGTGCTGCGTTGCCGAAGGCTGCTTGCCATATCGGTAAATTCAAAATGAATTTGCATTCTTCCTATTGGAGGTGGAGTATTCAATACATAATTGAATCTTCAAATACTTACTGTGTGATCAACTTCCCGTGTAAGTGAATTTCGACACTATGATCTTCACTCGCATGAGAGCGTTTACTCAAAAAACTATCAGACACCAATGTCACTGTACAGTAAATTTTGCGGGAAGTATTCCTAGGATTTGGACCATGATCTCCAACCGGGTTTTCAGTCTGCAAATACGACACGATATCCGTCACCTATACTCAACGATCGCGGCGTATTTGGGAACGTGGTCGTTACTATAAGGCGGGTTCCTAACGTGCCTACAGATCAACAATTGTTTGATACCATATCATTGCACGAAAAAACTACGCCTCGAAGTGTCTAAGGACTGAAAGCATTGGTGCCTGGGCCATGGAATTTGTTCCATCCGACTGTCACAGTGGGACACTAAAGGACACTCCACGGATACGAAGTTACATGTGCTCCCTCTTCGTCGAGTGAATTCACATCTCGGAACCACTTGGGAATTATAGCTTCTTCTATTGCTTCTCTTATCTGCCATTTTTATAGATTTCTATAGCATATGGGACGCTACTACTTAAACAGGACGATATATAAAAGGCGAGTATCGGCTTTGACCGTTCCCCGTTCCCCCCTTGTGAACGCCCCATCTTCAATAGGCTCCTTCGTTGCTCTTACGATGTCGATTAACAAGGTGGATGAAAAGTCCAGCGTGGAGGGTAGCCATGATTTTACTCCTGAGCTCAAGGAACAGGCCATTTCAAGTAAGATATCCCACCCTCAAAGGAGAAAAAAATGAACAAAATTTACCTTTCACTGTAGTCACCCAACCTACCCTTCGAGATTATCTCGTATACGCCTCTGTGTCTCGCTCGAATGAGACCAAGCCTTCTGACGCTCAAATGTTAGTATCTTTTTCTATTTTGTAGCTCGCAAATACTGAGGTTTTATAGTGAGGTGGAACATGTGAGGAAGACCGAACACCAGCGGGAACTTGATCAAGCTCGTCGAGCTCTTCGGACGGCCACTTGGGTCTCCGTCTTCTATCTGATTACCACGGATATCCTCGGTCCATTTAATGCTCCATATGCTTTCTCTCAAGTCGGATATGTCCCAGGTGCCGTCTTGTACGTCGTCAGTGAGTGCTTGCTTTCGTGTCCATCGACGGCCATTATGCTGAAATCACCCTCAGTGGGTGGTGTCGCCTGCTTCACCGGCCTTCAATTATGGCGACTGTTCTGTCGGTTAGATTCACACGAGTATCCTGTGAAGACGTATGGCGATCTTGCGGAACGTATTCTTGGCAGAGAGTTCAAACACTTCTGCACAGTACTCCAATCGTTGCAACTGATTATTAACGTCCGTTGATTTCTATGTGGGCCATAATGTGTATGATCTAATGGCGATTTTAGGTCGGTGTTATCTGTCTTTCTAATGCCCAATCTTTGGAGCAGCTGGCGGCGAACCATCAATTCTGTTTCTCTGTATCTGTCTTGATCTGGGCTATCGTTGGTATGCTCCTAGGTCAAGTCAGATCATTGCAAAAATACACATTCTTTGCCAACTCGTGAGATATTTGTCTTCTTCCGTTTTACCTTTTGTCTAATCTCGATGCCATAGTGCTGTCTGGCTCAATTTGTTGATCATTTTCACCTCAATGGGATTCGTCGCCCATTCGCCTCCAAATTTCGCTTCTGCTTTGAAATCTCTTGGCCAGCCCGAAGCACCTGTTCAGACTGCTAAATTCGTTTCGTTGCCTTTGTTCGATAAGGTAAAGCTTAAATTAAATCTGTCGGGTCAATATTCTGACGAAACCGAATCAAGGTCAACGGTATCATGCAAATGGTCTTCGCATACGGTGGAGCCATGATCTTCCCTGAATTCTTAGCGGAAATGAGAAGGCCAATGGACTTTTGGAAGGGAATGGTCAGCACTTTTAATTTTGTTTGAAAGCATTCTCCAGGGCGCTCACCTCGTTCACCATAGATCTGTGCACAAATGTTAATTTGCACTGCGTACTTGATGTACGGCTTGTTCGTATATTCTTTCCAAGGCCAATTCACTCTGCCTCTGGCGTACCAAGGGGTCAGTAGACAGTCCTGGCAGGACGTCGGAAACGTATTTGCCTTGATCACCGGAATCATTGCTGCCGGTCTGTACGGAAACATTGGAATCAGTTGAGTATACCCTTCTTGATTGATTAGACTGGAATACTCAATGGCAAAAAAGAGGTGGCATACTACAGTATCATCGAAGATTGGTTCAAGGGACCGGCACTTACTAGTCGTACCGGTCGTCTCATATGGACTGGTGAGCTAGAGTTAGCGTGGTCAAATGTTTAATTACTAATGGCTTCCCTTCAGCCATGGTATTCTTATATTGGTCCCTTGGTAAGCCTGCCACTCACTAACGATTCTTGCGATCGTTGATTTTCTTCCTTCGGCAGCATTCGTTGTCGGCTCTGCCATTCCTCAAGTAGCATCGGTATCTGGAGTCGTCGCGGCAATATGTATCATGCAGTTTTCGTACACCTTCCCCCCTCTATTGACGCTGGGTTACAAGATGAAAGTTGCGGCCGCTGGTTTGGTTGAAGAGGACTCGCTCGCATTTGGTGAACTGATAGATGCAAATACCCCGTCCAAAGATCCAGGTGACACCTGGATGCAGTGGTCGAGGTGGAAGAGAGGCTTCTTTGGTCATAAATGGTACTACAACTTGTTCAACCTCATCTTGTTTTTGGCCAGTCTATCTATGGCATGTTTAGGTCAGATTTCTGTCTTCTCTGTTTTCTTACTGTCTCATAATCTTTTTATTCTTGACACACTAGGCATGTACGGATCTGGGACCGCAATGAAGCAGACGTTCGAACTCGCCGGCGCAGCCACATCATTTGGATGCACTTCTCCTGTTTGAAATTTTGCATGTAAGCTTGTACATCCAAAGGTGTAATGTGTAGTCAGTAGTTTTCCTTTGGTAATTCATGGAATTTACGATGTAGTATATGTATGAATGCCACGCAAACCCAAATCCCACAGATACAGGATGATTGTGTGCGCTGCGGCGTGTGATCAATTCTCCCTCCAACGATGAGCGCACGACGTACAGCTGAAAAAAAAAAAAAAAAAAACTTTCAACTTGAAATCTAGAACAGAGATTCTCATGATAATCTAACCGATAGACTTGAAGAGAGGTGTATAATTCATAATCAGTGAAAGTACGAATGCTATAGGCAGTGGCGTACAGGTTGTCATAGGTTCATCAGCAGAGCGGATTTGTAGCTGATAGAAATAAGCCTTGTTGTTATTACATTTCTCGCAGGAGGCTATTGGGGATATTGTCAGACTACGACAAGAAATAAAGAGGTCCAAAAAGACCACACACCCAGAGTCGAATCAGCGTGTTTCCACATCTCATCTCCACCTAAAACATCATCAACAGTCTTTCGCTCTAGTTTTGTTCTTGATGTCATCTTGAGAAGACAAAGACATTGCGGCGACGTTTGAAGAGTTTATTACGAGCCAAGATGAAAAATGTATTATGTGGGAGTCGATATTTCTTTGTCAAGTTGAAGAGAAAAGCAAGCCGACCTGCTTCGTTATTGGAAATTCGTAAGGACAAGTGTTGCACGACCATTTGTTATACCCGGTCTCGGATGAAATAACAAGGATATTGGCGCAAGTAGGGCAGAAAAGCATAATGAGAAGACAAGGAGGAGTAAAGCCGTGAGAAATCTGGCACCTCTGAGCACTAGAAAAATGAATACGCAATTCCATATATACGACAAGAGGGGTTTATACATATGCATAATTGTACAGACAGCACGCAAGAAACGCGACACAATAAAGATCATTGACTACAACGAATAATCACCTCTTCATGCAGTGAGTTCCATCACAAAAATATTCGGAGCCTTGTACCCAAGTCTTTGAGTTGCGTAAGCATCTTTCCGCTGCAGCCTGTCAAAAAAAGTACGCTCGCGCAGCCAATCTGATTGAATAAGTGTATCGTCAATCACAGAAACCCGTAGGGAACCGTCAAGATGTCTTACCGAATCGTTTGAACCTTACAGGTGGTGCCGCAGGTGTATGATACGGTTGCCAATTTCCTCCAGCGACTCTCATGGTTGCAGTGCGTTTAACTTGGTCCTGCAGTCGCAGTGGTAGTGATGCAAACTCAGCGTCGGTGGCATAGTGATCTGAATAACTTGAAAAGGCATGATTAGTATATTGTTAACTGGGACTCGGGAGGGAGTAGAAGCAGAATCTGCGCACTCTTTCCAGATTTGCGTGCAAACATCTACAAGCTTGACACCTCGTTCGTTCTTCACGATTGTACACCAGGGTGATATCTCGGTAATGATGATTAGCTGGGTGACGCGCGGCAGGGTAGCAGGTTCATCTTTGGCTGTAAAAGCCAAGTCTCTATCTCTCGAGTCTGGGTTGAACCCCCCAGTTTGGCCTGGGAGAAGTCAGTCACAGTGTGTGAATAGCTCAAACATGAGCCAGGCGCCAGACGAACCTGTAGCAAGGTTAAATAGGAGATGGAAACCACCGTCTGCACCTGCCAGTATCGGATTGAGCTGTAGATCTGTTTTGAGAAGGTACAAGTCTGTTTGTGAGAGCACTGGTCCGTCTAATCATAAAGAGCATAAGAAACTATGGCGAGTAATTACGGACTGCACTCACAAGCAGAACCTGCCGCCCACATGTTAATTGAGCCCATGACTGCTTGTAGTATAGACACAATACCGCGGCTTGATTGAGTAGAGCGTTTTGCAGGCTCGGATACAGTATAACTCTCAAATAGCCATGTGAACTTTGAAGGCTCTAACGGATCCACCCACGTGAGCAAAATAAGAAATATATTGATGTAAAGTCCTGTAAACAGTTGAGGGCTTGAGGCTACAGTAGGCCCCGCATGCCCGCCCATGGACGCGCTGGTATCCGGACAGCCGAAACAGAGCGGTCTCTCAAACAAATGGTGCCGGCGGAGAAGGGACTGAACCCAGACAGTGCGAGGCTTTGCGCTAGGTACAGTTGAGGACAGCCAAACTCGACAATTTGGCTAACGGCGGACCGGGGATTTTTTAGGGTAAATTTTGACTGGGAATAAACTAGGAATAGCAAAACACATCGAAAAAAGCACTTCCGAAGTTTTTCCCACGAGTTTTTCAGAACGGCGAAATTTTTGGGTAAAATCAACAACATTTCTACTAGTCTGCAGGGTTCAGTACGGCGTCAAGGTGCATCATTGCTCCCGCCGACACGGAGCGATGTTGCCTTTGCCTCTTGACAGCCCATTCAGCTGCTTGCCCCTTCAGTCCAATTCGATATGAGCTCATGAACCGGAAAGAGCGATTAATAAATCGTTGAATTACCTCCACTGGACATGCATCCAGATATCGAAAAGCCGCGTCTTTGGCGTCTTTGAACATTTTTTTCACAACTTCTCTATAGCAGTACTTCACCCAGCCCCAATACTGAACAGAACATTAGTGATGAACATTGAGACTCAATGAAATACGTACCATCTCAATTGGATTGAGCTCGCAGTGAAACTTGGGCAAAAAAAGACAGTAATGACCTTTTTGCATGATAAGCTCTTCAAGCATTGAAAGCTGATTGACAAAATCGTCCTGTTGACTGAGCAACCGAGCCATGCAACAGCCGGTATTCTCCAAAGGACAAACAGGAGAGCACTTCATGCGCAACTGACTGACATTGAACCCTCGCTCCTCCAAGACTCGTTTCAAACCTTTCGCTTGGCCATCTGGAAGCAACATGTGTTGCACCTTGCCCCGAAAGTCTGGATGTGGATTTGACTGAGGAATGACGGTGTCTCGTTGCTTCCTCTGTTTTCCTCCATCTGATTTTGTTACGAATTGACTCTTTTTCATTTTCATTTTATCTATCCTATTATACTTTTTCTTTTATCTTTTCCTTTTCTTTCGTTTACATACATGTGACAGCCCTGACATTCTCGCAATGTCAACGCATGAGAGAAACTGTCATTCTCGCGCTGTCAACGCAATTCTCTCATGTCTGTCAGACTATTGACAGATTGACAGTGTGAGAGTTCTCTCATGTCTGTCAACCTTTGACAGATCGTTGTATAGCCTCACAGTTATGACGTGAGATAGTTCCCATGGGTTCATTTCAGAATATGTATATAAGATAGGGCATTTCTTAGAGTAGTCTCTATCTCTGATCTCGTCTATCCTCCTCGGTAGCTAGACAAGTATCTGAGGACTTACTCCTCCCTCGTATTCATCCCTTTTTGATTCTTTCTCGTTGTGTGACGCCTGGCTATATCGTGAGCTAGCGAGTCGCTGACACTTGAATGTCTGGGTGAGTTTCTGAAGTTTCAGAGGAGAGCTGCAGGCCTGATTTCTGTTTTTTCAAGCCAGACATGTTTGGTTTACGCTTTGGGGGCCTCCCTCGTTTACGGCCAGCCATGTCGAATGCAGAAATCGAGCAGAACGTTTCAAATTTTTGGTGGCACACTTAGAATTTCCTTTTTTGGCACACCCTCTGAGCATTTTTTACTCCATATTTTTTAATGGATTCACGTTCAGAAATATAAATTGAGCATTTTCCACACTTTAATTTTTTTCTAGCTCATTTTTTTGGGGTACGGCAAAATTTTTGCCCTGTGAAAAAATATATTAACATTAAGGGTTATTTGCTCGACGGAATATCTTTGTTAGGTGCTAAATAGCATAAAAATACAATAAAAAAGCCTGCCAGCTTAGTGCCCGACTCTGAAAAATTGGGTCATCAAAATTGTCGAGTTCGGCTGTCCTCAACTGTAGACCAAATACATTTTTTTAAACTTTAGGGTTGTACTAAGGTTCAGATTCAGTGGTTCAATGGCATGCCTATGTGTGACCATGTTCCTGCTGCCTTCCAGATACTCCATACAAAAGGACAGAAATTTGGGTTTGATCATATGTTGTGGTGTACCATTGTCGTACCATTGTCATCGGTGTAACCAAAAAATGAAAAAACATCTGATATATTGTAATTCATTTTGAGATGTTGAGAAAGTGCTTGGGGAAATGTTGTATTGAAAGAATAGTCAATTCACCCAGCTTACTGTTTTCTGGAGTTGGTGCCATCAAGCAACCGCCCATATAGCACAGTGCATCAAGATACCGAGATGGAAAATGCGAGCGCATATGAGTGATAGGGTTGCGGGCGGGCAGCGGTGGAAAAATCCCGCTGTTCTAGTGCCTGCTCTAGCAAATCATATACATCTGGAATGCCAAACCGTTTCCAGCTCTTGAGTGTTGAACCTGATACTTTGCCCCATCCAGAAACCAATAAAGCCGATGATGAGTTGGTCATTTGCGGGCATACACAAAGATTCTTACACGACCTCATGGGGACATTTGGCCTCAAACCGACACACATGGAGACCAAATGAGCAGTCCGATATGAAGCTAACTGGGACCCGAAACTCACCATTAACATCTACGAAGAAGAAATGGAGGCCTTACAGGCCTTACAAATGGACGAGGCTGAAATACAAATATTTACTGATGGCTCAGGCTACCGGAACGGGGTGGGAGCTGCCGCCATTCTCTTTCACGGAGGGGAAGAACGGAGAACTCTACGATATTGGCTAGGACACGAAGATGACCACGAAGTCTACGAAGCAGAGTGCGTGGGCATGGTCATGGGGCTTCACATGGCAACACAAGAAGAAAACCTAACCCAGCTCTCGATATGGGCTGACAACACAGCTGCCATCACAGCAACCGACATGTCAAAAACAGGAGCAGCACACTACATACTCGACATATTCCACGAACTACTAAACGAACTCAGACAAATACATCCAGGGGTATGAGTGACCATCTCATGGGTCCCAAGTCACAAAGGAGTTGAAGGAAATGAACATGTGGACCAGGAAGTGAAAAGAGCAGCCACCACCAGATCTAGTGTGAAACGGACACTCCCAAAACAGCTACGCAGTGCACTACCCTGAAGTCAAACAGCAGCAGTACGAGTGTTCCGACGGGAACTGGAGGCCAGACATGACGAGCAATGGAGTTGCTCACCACGATACCTGAAGTTTCGGGACATAGACCCATCCCCAGCGACAATTGCCAGTCGAAGATACTGGAAACTATCCAGAGACCTCCCTCGAAAACTAGTTACAATATTGACACAGCTCCGAACGGGGCATGCCCCACTGCAGGCACATCTTGTTACGACTATGCCAAACTCGCTTGTGCAATGGTCTGATCGGACCATTGATTGAACCATGCAAGTGTCTTTCATTATATTGGCTCTGTATCTCTGCTTATATTTCAGATCCGGATGGATCCGTCCGATGTGTCCGAAATTTCCGAAGTTGTGTTATAATCATGCAAGGGAGTTCACTATCAATCACTTTCTACTTCACTCTTGTCAACTAATTGCTCGCTCGGCTCTGGAGCTCCGGTCCGGTGCGATGCAATGTGATTTCTCCTTCACTTGTAGTTAACAGTTATACATTCATTCATCCTAACACATGGCAATTAGTAAAATATCCTTTGAGCAGCAATAGCGGCTGAAATACATTGATTATCCTTATAAAGCTAATCTGAAATATCATGTGACTACCGATAAACCATGTATGGAAGTCACGTGACTTCTAGCTGCTATTTCCGCTTAACAGATTTTTTACTCATCCTGGTGTGTAACACATTACCTTGTGATTTTGATTATACAGCATCAGTCATCATTAGATACATGTGTTATTTTCTTACTCTGGCTAGCTACAAGCATTGGTACTTAAGTAGATTATAGTGTTTGACCCAGAATGGAAAATTCCACTGCAAAGCGCAAATGGCTCAACAGATTGGTCTAGGGGACTGGTATTGTTCCCCAGCTTGAAATCAAGTCATATCCTTCTTTATTTCACATAATTTCGGACTGCACTGGACATACAGACAGTGCGATTTTTCCGAAATTATATTAATCATCTTTAGGGCTCTTCACCGTACCGCAAGTTACGGTGATTCGACGGTACGGTACGGTCCCCATACCGTACCGTAGGAATTACTGAGGTGTCCGGACCGCACCGCATATGCTCCAGTGATATGCCGTAGTTGCCGTACCGTGCACCAGGTTACGGCCGTATTACGGTCTGCCACATCACTTCTGCTTTTCACCCATCATCTCAACAATGATCAAGCACTGTTTAGCCACAGTGTTGTTCATAGCTCCTACATTGTGCAAAACCCAAGCCTCTCCATAGGCCAGGGACTTTGTGCTGGTATTGAGTAACTCATCTTGTTGAGATGTTTTCGTAGCTTCTACGTTATGCAAAAACCCGAGCCTCTCCATAGGCCAGGAGTGTATTGTAGAGATTCACTCAGTCCAATGTATTCTTTCACCACATTCCTATCAAATCTGAAGCATCATTTGAGG
>MU790688.1:0-51523 GCA_027886635.1 Lentinula boryana | reverse complement strand
CCTTCTGTACAATGCCTGAAGTGTACAATGTACTGTAGACTTGTCAGAGATGTCAATGCTATTAGAATTTCGGAAATTCCAGGTTTTTAGGCACAGACTATTTCTGGGTGTATCAACGGAAAGTGATGTTTCGAGATACCCAGTCAATCAACGGATTGTAGCGGGTTAAGAAACTGTAACCTAATACAGCTTTGCAAGAAGACTCGAGTGAGGTGACATAAAATGTCAGTAGTAGCAGCTCGCCGGAAGGAAATCGAACGTTGAGAGTGGTAGTCTCGACGATTGGCTTAGGGGACAATGAACCATCGAAAAGTCGGAGATTGATTGGAGGAATGGGAGAAGTGGGTAAACTATTTGCTTTTACAAAAAGCGAGTCAATCAAACAATCAGTAGAACCAGAATCAAGTAGAGATAAAAATGAGAGCTCCGCGGCGGAGGAATCGGAATGAATGCTGCAGAGTGGTAAGTCAATAGTTAAAGAAATCGTAAAAGAATGTTTGTTATATGAAAGAGTGGACACGTTGAGTTTTACTTCCCGCATGGTACGAACTTGATCAACGCAACTCCCGTGTCGTACCGGGGTACAGGAGCTGCTGATTAGTTTTCCGAGTCCACGGAAGTCGTCTCTACGCTCTCCTGCGTCTCTGCAGCTCGGCCTCGAGTCACACGAGCCTTCTTCCGCTCGCAATCTTCAAACCTATGCTTCCCGCCACAGAAACCACAAAGACCCAACTTCTTCCGGCGCTCCGCCTCGCTAGGGAGGAGTTTGCCATCGGAACCTAGGTTAGCAGCAATCAACGATCGCGTTGATACTGAACTCGTCGAAGACGAGTGGTTGCCTCCGCTAGGCTTACCTTGTTTTCCTGATCCTTTAGTCAAGAAGGCCGCGGAGGAGGGTGATGGAGAAGAACTTGGTGGGTTCTTCGAGGAGTTAGTCAGCGCCTTCGAGAATGAAGTCGCAACCGAGGAACGGGCATTTTCGCGTTTCCGTTCTTCTTCCCGTCTCCAGTACCGGTTGTCCACGCGAAGGACTTCTCTCTGGTAGTCCGCAAGATTAGCGGGCTCTGGAAGACGGGCCATTTCGTCTTTGATATGGCTTGCCAAGCCGCGTTGATACACCCACTTAAGGGCTTGGGAGTCCCAGTTTGTAGACGCCGCGAGAGTGTTGAAGCGGATGTTGTAAGTCCGCACGTTGTCGGATTCCTTCATCCACAACGTTCCGAGTTTGTCCTCGGCCTCTCCCTGCGCATTGTACATACCGAAATTGTCCTGTAGTTCCTTCACCAGTGACGCGAAGGAAGACGTCCAGGTGGGCATCGCCGCAAGATCTGGATCCAGAATGTCTGGTTCTGTTATATGTATGCGGATCGCGACAAGTCCGTGATCCCGCGATCCAATTCCCGCGTTTGCAGAGTAAAACTCCGCGAGAGAATTGCCCGTTATCTCTCCGGATCGAAATCCGATCCGTACTATACCTTTTATATCCATTCCTTTGTTCTTCCTCATGCCGACTAACCTATTCGGAGATAGTACATACGCAACCCTTACATAGAGTATGTATAAAGCCTTGATGTAGAATAGGTAGTCCCCAGCTTGAATATCGACTTAGATCTGCCCCTCCTCTTGTATCTAGGATGTTGTAAACGTCCTTGATGCATACTCAACACTACTCCTACAATCGCGGGAGCGATGCCCGCGATCCGGAGCTTCTACCCTGACCATTGGACACTCGACGTGTTGAGGACACTACCAATAGTAGTGTCGAGGTCCAATAACCATCCCCCTCACTCCGCGAACTGTTCCTCCCATCTGCGAGGGAATGATCCCCTCGTATGACCGTCGATCTCCGTGATCCTATCGTGGGAGTTTCCGCGGTTCCGGAGTTGCATGATCTTAACAGGTTCGAACCACTCCTTTGCAGCGCCACCTAAGTAAGACAACGTATAATTGATCTTCCTTTGATCAGTAAAATATGTTGGGCAGTCAATAAAGACCAAAGATAAAGAAACGAGGAAACCTTTCAGTTTCCGCGGGTTAGAACCGTCGAAAACCTCCGGGTCCTTAGCTTTTGACCTTGCGGTCTCTGTCGGGCCACGATTGGTGGATAATCCCGTAATTGCACCTCCAAGGGAGTCTAAAGTACCCCTGAAGGAGGTGAACAGCTCAATGATTCGCTGTTCTGCAATATCTGAGCGATTGCTGCTCAGCCTCGCTGGAGGACTCCTAGAACGACTAGGTCCGCGGGAGCTTGGCAGTGATCCCGGTACACCAGGGCTGCCTGGTCCTCCGGGTGGTCCTTTGGGATCAGATCCCTCAGGGTCTGGGTCTTCCGGGTGGTCTGGTAAGTCAGGACTTACCTCCTCAATTGGCTCTGCAAGCTCAGGTTCCTCCGGAACCTCAGCGGGGATGAGGGATGATGACCGATCCCGCGAGGGACCGGCTTGGGTTGATAATTGCTGACGCATTCTGTCAGTGAGGGTTAGTGTTGTTGGAGATGGGGGGATGGCCATCTCCAATGTTGGTATCGCCGTGCGATTGCTACGAGGCGTTTGTACCCTGATGGGAACTCCATCAGCGGTGTAGAGTATTTGATACTCGAATTCGGATTGGTTGGGTGACCCAAGAACGTGCAGATTGGAAACCCGTACCATTGCGGGTTGGGTCGGGGCTGGACCGAAAGCATTGTTTCGCCTCCGGGGAAGTCCCGTTCCAGAAATAGACTCAGCAAATGGCGCGAAAGCCGTCACGTTGGAAGCAAAAGGATTTGCCACTACTGGCTCCTCCTGGACGTTGTCCGAGTCCGCGGTGTTGGTACGAGCACGTCTGCTCCTGGTATTGACCATTTTGGGTAGATGAGGATTAATGAAGGAAAAGGAAGTGAAGAGTGATGGAATACGATGTGCCAAGTTTCAGTTTAAATATACTGTTATGATCATGCACGGTCGTAGGGAATAAGTGTGGATCGCGGAATATAAGTCCGCGGGGTAAAAGACTGAACACCAAGATAAATCCCGTTGAGGGTTGGTAAACCTACGGAGAGGTAGTCGGACGTTGACGCTACTATTAATAGCGTCCCCAACACGCCGCTGTCTGAAAGCGAAGGCGAGGGTAATTCCGATCGCGGGAGAAACTCATGTGATCGTACTTAGGGTGAGGTTTGAGATTTAACTCTATTTGAAATACACTGTCGAAGTGCGCTATCAAAGTCGATATTTAAACTAAGGACCAACTATTCTACTCTCGTAGCTTTATACGGTACTCACTACCTAAGGGTCGCTAAGCGATAGTATCCTAGAATAGTATGGTCGAACATGTGGAAGATAAAAGGGGAAAGTATAAAGGGAATGATATAAAAGGATATATAAAGAATCGGTTAAGGTGTGAGGGATATAAGAGCGAAGTGTAACAGGATCACGGAGGTAAGCTCCGCGACGGAAGAAACTAATGGAATCAAATACCGGAAAATCATTGTCGGGACCGCGGGGGTTGAACTTGGCATGGTCATAACACCCTCATTGTTAAGCGATGATAATTAACCCTTTTGGACATTCCTTTGTTTTCCAACATGTTGTCCACATGTTTAATCTACCTATTTGGAGATAGCGAAGCAGCGCGTACCTTAGCTAGCAGTAAAGTATAAAGCTATGATATCCAGTAGGTAGTTCCCTAGTTTAAATATTGACTTTGATAGCACCCTTTGATAGTGGTAGTCATCTAAATAGATATCCAACTCTTTTGCCTCATTTTGACTACCTCAGTACGATCACGGACTTACCCGCGATCAGAGTTACCTTTGCTCCAACCTCCCCTCGCTTTCGGACAGCGATGTGTCGAGGATGATATTAATAATATCGCCAATGTCCAACTAACTCCGAAGGATCGAGCTTCCTTTGCTAGTTCACTTTTACTAGTGTCGGACTTTACTCTGCGGAGTTTAACTCCGCTATAACTTCATTCAATCCTCTTTGTGCACGATCATAACAACAGGTAGTTATCTTCAATATTAATTGAGTCTTACACCGTCAAGTGTGTTCTGAGATCCATAGATTAATGAATATCTTACAAGAGGTACATTGTCATTGGAAGTTAAGTCCTTACGTCTCCCACACTCCAGTATTCACTACCATGTCTCATTCCTCCTGTTTCCGAAGTCTCACTCACTGTGACCTCATTGTCCTCAATGTACTCAACTGTCTGGCCTTATTACCAATTACCTGACTCAATTTCTCCTCCTGACTCCTATCTATACATATATACTATTCTCTATTGTACCATTGAGGCATCGAATCAACACATAATATTTGCCTTTTAAGTCCCTTGCTTCCCTTGCTCTCTCCCTTGAACCGGCCCATAACTTAGGTCAAAATCAAAAATCAAAAATCGACCTCGACCAATCCGCCTACAACGAGGTTCACGACTTAGATATTGCTTTAAAATTAAAAGCGTTGGGACGGCCCAAAGTGGAAGGAAGAAAACGAATCCAATCAACGCGTGAGCCCGTGCACATGAGTAGTAGTAAATTTATCTTTCCCACAATCCATGACACTTGTTTCCAACCCTCTTGCACATAAAATATTCTTGTCTCTCGAAGAACAATCACAACTATTACTGTGGGCCTAGTGCGAAAAACCCAAGCCCCAAGGCTGTCGGATCTTCTTCTTGATAAGCAAACTTCTGTCGGCGAGGTGTGGAACTACATAGAACCAGGCACTCAAGCGGATCTAAAGCTACCCTATCTGAAGCTTCTTACTCCCTCGTGGCATTTGCATGGAATGCACTGCCCATAATCACGATGCTAGAGTTCTCCAGTTTGGAAGAACTTCGACAGCTTCAAGAATAATTTCAAAGGAAAATTCCGTATTGTGAGTATGTTCATACGTTTCATGAGGCTTGACTGCATGCTTGATATAGAACTCTAAAGACGGTGATTGGGCGTTGATAACCTATTTTCCGTGAACAGTGATCCTTTATTCTTTCAAGAAGAATCACAGCTACCATTGATTCGGCAAGTTGACACAATCAAGCGGTAAGTCCTTTCAGTTCAAGCTTGAGTTCTGCACGGTGGTTTCACTCCCGTTGTGAACTCCTAATTTCTCCTTTCGAGCATGTACCCCTTAGTACAGCCCACTGACTTATGTCAATATTCAGTGAGGTTCCTTTGTTTTGGGAAATCGCACGAACAAAATTTTATCAACAGACCCAGCATTTGGGTAGACAGGTAAACATCATCGGGCTGTTATAATTCCGAATTCCCATTCACGAAGTATACTTAGCTTTTCTTCAGCAAATGATTTGTTCGCACCTTGGAAGATAAGACGGCGGAGAACCGGGCACTTATTGTGTCAGATCTAAACTTGGTGTTCAGGAAAAACCCGAGCTGGTATGTATCCGCTTTTGCATATCCCGCTTAAAAGAAGGCTAGACTCTGACTCCCAGTATGAGAACTGGATATTATTGAGGAATGGTTTGAACCGCGGCGTAGAATTTATCACCTGATAGGAAGGAGTTTTAGGGGGGTCAGCTACAGAAGCCTCGCTCAGTAATGAGCATAAACGTAAATTGACATGAGTCGAGAAAATACATCTTGAAAAGGACTAGCCTACCTAACCCGATCAGCGCAGAGAAAAAGAAACAAAAGTGTTCTGCAGTACCTGTCTATATTCACATTCTTCCCCTCTGTAAGTAACACGAGGCACAATTCAGTGCTTACTGCCCTCATACTCAACGCTTCACATTGCTCCAATGATCACGTCAAATCAGTCTTCACTTTTAGTTTTTGCTCTGTCGTTGTGTCATACTATATCCAGTCCCTGCAAATCCTATCTGTGTGATATTCTCGTCGTACACAATGAAATACAATTCATGGACAATCTCCCCATTTGTTGAGCCCAAAGCCTTCAACACCACCTACTGTAGCAAGGATTGCCAGGTGCTCATCGAGGGATATGGAGTATTCCGTGCGTTTTACGGGTAAAGAATGGGACGATATTTTTTTTTCCAAGTGCGCATAATATGCATATATCTAATCTACCCGCGTAACCTGTCCAGTGTCAGCGTTGGTTTTTCCGCTCCGTGTAAGTGGGCGATTGCCGGTGGCCATCAACTTTGACACGTCGTGACTTATCAATGAACAAAACAAGGCAAGCGTCGAGCGACTTCATGTAATGCGAATTTGGAGCAAATCGTCATCATTGAAGAAATCACAGGCAAGAAAG
Organism: Lentinula boryana; assembly: GCA_027886635.1. Classification (NCBI taxonomy): domain Eukaryota; kingdom Fungi; phylum Basidiomycota; class Agaricomycetes; order Agaricales; family Omphalotaceae; genus Lentinula; species Lentinula boryana. The sequence continues at coordinate 45,308 of MU790688.1, read as the reverse complement.
CTTGCTTTTTGAATTTTCGTAGTACATCGAGTGAGCGGCGAAAAGCTTGAGATCGCTAGTAGTAATACGTGAGGCTAGTGCTTTTTTCTTCGCTCTTCGTTAGCTTTTTAAACTAAGTTGTTTGACGAGTGGGCGCTTAAAGTAACTGTTCCCGCAGAACACAAAATCAATTGTTCGCCCCGGACCATCATCAAACCAACGGGACCGACCGAAATCGTGATACAGAAGTTCTCTTTCAAGTCTGTATTCGCGCTCTGTTCATCTTCTGAGTTCCGCGCACATTCTACGACACCATTCACTGAGGTGCTACCGGCCACCTCTTACATCCTGCTCTTCGCGTAACATGTGGTAGTCAGTGCGCTGAATAAGTAAGTACACGAGGTTGTAGGTGTGCGACATTATCAATGATGTCTTTGTTCTTTGTCCTGCGCCACAAAATCCTTTACAGCTCATCAAAGATATCAACACTTCCGACTACCTTCGCCCCATCATCTTCCTTCTCCCTTGAATGCTTAGACGCTGGAGAAATTCTGATTCACATCGCTTCCGAAATAAACAGTCTCATACCCAACTTATCTCAATGTCGATTGTTCCCGGTGTTGGAACTCCATGGCTAGGCCCCAGAGTTTCGCATGTACCTTTCCTTGTCCATCATTACCCTGAACCGACGCTTGCGCCACGTAATAACGTGGAATTGTCGAGAGAAATACTCTTCACAGTACTCGAACACCTCTCGACAGTTATAGCTTCTGAATTCGCTGGAGCGCCTATCCGCCTAATTGCTCATGGTGGGGCCTGCATGCTTCTGCATCCCCTCTTACACGAATTAGCAAACCGAAAGGAGAGACATCACATTGATAGAGGCGAGAATGTACCTCGAAGAACGACCACCCGAGATGTGGATTATATTCATCGTTCATTTGTTGCAGAGTGCGAAAGTAGAGGAATAATACAAGCTGGAGAACGATTAAGAAAGTGTATACAAGCTACGGCTCGACAGTTTCACCTAGGGGCAGATTGGATGAACAGCGATGCAGATGTGGCACTTCCTATGTCGACGGAGTGAGTGTTCGTACTCAATGAATATTCCAGCGTGCTCATGAGTATCATTATCATCTAAGCCCGACCACAAATGTGTCGTTTGACCCAATCTACAATGCGTCTGTGAAAGAAAATAACACACGGCTCTATACCGTGTTTGTCTCTTCGAATAAGCTGCTGACGATCATTAGTGTGACTCCATTCTGGGCGGTGGCTTTGAAATTGGTGAGATACACCAAATGGGATCCGGGAGATATATGTCTGTTGCTCCTGTGAGTGAATTCCCGGAACTGGATTCGGTTTGATCCTCGGTTCATTGCTGTTTGATGGGGACCCTCTTTTAATTTCACTTTCTCTGTATAACGTTGTGCAGAACTGACAAATATTTGCATCAGACTTGGTTCTGTCACACAGAAAGGGCATTGGACTGCCGAGCAACTTGAAGGGTGGATAAGGACCAACTGCTCAGCGATGAATTACCATCACTGGGACTCTGCGAGGTTGATGGACATGAAGCAAAAGATAGGTCATGCCATTGCATTAATATCGTCCATAGGCAGCAGCATTATGGCTCAATCCAGCGATCTACGTTATCCAGACTTGAAGAAGCTTCAGGATCACACGACTTCCTTCAAAGCCGGACGTGGAAAGGTGGAAGGTTTGACACATTCTGCCATAGCTCATTATCCTAGCTCCAAATCGAATGTTGCTATGCCATCAACGGCGGGTATTCCATGGGCTGGCCCTGCGAGCGACGCCCTTGCCGCCCGTTCTAGCCTTGAGCCGGAGCTCGATGATTCTTCATCTCACCGTTCATTTGAGGAACGCCAAATTCATTTCCAGACTGCTTCTACTAAAGACCAGAAGCGAGTTTCGCGTAGAAAGGCGCAAGATCTCGAGCCTGAGAGGGAACATATGCGAAGACGATCAAATTTTATGCTACGGGCTAATGAGCCAGATGATTCAGACGCCAGTGATGGCGCGGATTGCGATGAGCACACAGGAATGAACCAAGGAAGAGCTCCTCTTATACCCATGTATATATAATAGTGCGTTCTTTAACTCCATGAGCGTGAATGTAACCTCGACCCACCTCGCGCCGCCACCGCCTATCCCTGACTCACGAACCCTCCCCCTCTCCCAGACATGGCCTTTGATTGCATCACATGGCCCCCCACCTCCTCGGTGATCAAGTCTGCTTCCAGCGCTAAACTTCATACTAGAAGACCTGGATCTCTGCATCGAGGGTGGATTTCGTGAAGGAAAATGAAGGCTGACGACGACCACCGGCGGATTTTTAATATATTTCGGGACTACTATCTTGCTTATATCCGATTATCTAAATTTCACTTCGTCTTTTGCCTGCTATGGTAGATTGAAAGGAATTTCAAAGCAGTGCGAAGAGGCCTGCTGATGGGGAATGCCGTCTCTGTGATACCAATTATGATCTCCCACAAATACTCGTCGCAAAGCATACCGTGTAGAGACTTCCATGTCCTTCACGAGTCACAAGAAGCATCGGTATATAACAAATTTACGAAGCGGACTACCTTTGAACCAGGATCCCTTCTACTAAATCGAGGGTTCAATCATGGGATAGAGATAGACATGACGTTCTTGCTGTTATAATCGTAATTCGCAGTTAGATGCGGTATCTGCCTGGTGGCTGCCAAAGCAGGTGTAAGTGAGGGGAAATAAAGAGTCTCTGAGAACTCCTAATCACCTTCCTACCTCTCCTTCAATGTTTTTTTAAAACTTTTATCCGTTGTCATGGTGTATTATTTATTTGAAAGCAAAGTATTTGGCTATATCGTCTACTTTTGAATGGCTGTATGAGGTCAAGCCTTAATTGCATTGTTGAGATCAAGTTTGTAGTGCCATTGCTACGCCGATAATAGGCCTTGTTCAATATCTCAGATCAACGGAAGCTTCACTGCTGCGTCGTCATTGCCAACGCCTTCAATTCTTTCGTGCGATGACGGTTCATTATGCATCTAAATGCGTACTCTATATGTGCGTCTTACTTCACGTTAGACTCCTCAATCAAGCCTTAACAAGAAAACCTGTGTTATATGGGATGGCAGACTGTGTACGTCTAGTATATAGAACTTCCGAGTCTTTGTCAACATAAACATAGAGAGCAATGTGCTGCGTTCCGATCGATGAATAGTTTCATTTATTCTGGTACGCTCCGCTCGATGATCATTAACTCATGCTATGTACTACTATAATAAATGATAACCTGACTCTCTTGGAGCCGTGTGACGACTCGGAGAGTCAAGGAAACGAAGCTTCCTACAAATGCGAGTAATGATCTCAGTTGTTCTTGTTGCTTATAGACCTGGCTGTTTGATACACAGGTCAGAGAGCGACGAGAGGGTCTATTAGGATCACTACTTTTGGGCGAATTCATTACAGAGACGTCGCAGGATGATGTGAAGTGGTACCAGCTACCTGGTCTTTTTCTTCCTTCCAGAGGCGACATTAACATTAGGGCAACGTGTCGTCAGACCTTTGCATAGTAAGTCCTTATCCGATCCTTGAGCCTCTGTAAGACTGGTCTTAAATATGACATTAGACTGCTACTATTAGTAGGATTTTACTCCCACCCTTCACTCTCAAACACTTCTCCATTATTCTTTTATTATTCAGATGAAAACCCATCACTTTGAATCTATGAAGTCTAGAACTCCTTGGGCAGGCATGGGCTCATAATTTTATCCAGGTACGGGTGGAGCTCAATCTCGTTCCCGCGATTTACCACAGAGAAAGTTTCTTCTCTGTAAATGCGTTGTATGCACACCCGAAGTACACTGCCAAATGAGCACCACGTCTGCATTGGCATTGCGTGAACTTTTCGCCACAGTTAGTATGTATAAACGGCGGCCAAGCTCAAAAGGCCGGAAATTTGGACAATCTCTAGCCTTATCTCTAACGCCAGACCCAGTATCTAAGTAACTACTTTGCTATTTTCTCCGTCAATCGACTGAAATCCGCTCAAATTTTGCCGCTAAGTATTTACCGGCTCGTGACAACGAGATGTGGAGGTGCAATCTATTTTGTTTTCTGTCAGTGGCAGTCACGCTTTGCACGTACCTGGTGACGTTGAGTCTGTGACAGTCATATTCTGTTGCCATTTGGTTGCTATACCCGTGTAAGTATATACGCGTTACTTTCCTAATCAGCTAACTCAACTAAAGCTCAGAGGGCTCAGGCTAAATCACACTAGAAATTTGTTTGGAAGAGGCCATTAACCGATACCAAACGGGCGCTTGGAGGGAATTCCCAGAAGTTCCAGTGGTATTGATTTGGTCCATCTTCGGGGAAGGAAAATCTATGAAATGTTACCGATCGCCCTTACGAGATCGCGTTTAGATTCAATATTTGGTTGCTAAATAATTATCGGCCCTTCCGTTGGTAGTGGTTACACATGGAATACTCAAAGCTCACGGTTAGGCTTACCCTGGCTTATACCATCACTTATTTCCTCTTCTTCTTCTACCTTCATCTTGTAGGTCCTGGATGCGCTAAGACTGCATCGGGGGCCTTCCTTTCCTTTCCTTTTCTCTTATATACCTTCTGAATGTCTAATCTCCCATCTCCGCGCCCCGCTAATTCGAGTCCTACCAATTCACCATCGTCGGAGCTCCCCCATACTAGCACTTCACGAACTGAAACCCACGAAGATATCGTTGCTGCTGTAGAACATAATTCCCCTACTTCCTCATCCTCCACATTCATTCATCATTCCACTCCCGAACCTGTCCCATCTCGAATACGTCCGCGAGAAGACGATTCTGAACAACACGCAGCCAAACGCTTTCACGCTGACCCGATGAGCAGTAGACAAAGTGACAGGTCGAGCCCTTCATCCGATTCTCAGGGTGAAATGGCAGATACAGAGGACGGAGACCAGAGTCGTAGATCTCCTGCTCCGTCTGAGCCCCCGAAGAAAAAACGAACGCGAACCCTCACTACACCTCACCAGTCTGCTGTTCTGCATGCTCTTCTCGCGCAGGTAAGCTCAATCATCGTTGTCAATGCTTCATGATTAATAGTCCCTATTCAGTCTCGTTTTCCAACGACTGCTATGCGAGAAGAAGTAGGAAGAGCTATCGGACTCAGCGCTCGGAAAGTCCAAGTGAGTCTTCGTCCTTCTCTCGTTTATCCCTTCTTGTCGTCGTATTGATGCAATATTTTTTTTCAGATATGGTTCCAAGTGAGTTTAAACTTTGTGCGTTGACCTCTCGCTTATTGACAAATTCCTTTGTCAGAATCAACGACAGAAAGCAAGACGACCCCGTACCAATAATGAAATGCCAATGACGCGTCCCCCGCAATATGGCCCATTTCCTTCTGGAGGTGAAAACGAGTTTCTTAACCTGTATCCCAGACCTCAGCAAAGTGGAGCTGTTACTGTGGAGCCCTACAGCCCAGTAACGCCTTCGTCCTATTCATCTCCTCGTCATCCTACATATACTAGCCCTGTACCTACTGGACTACTTGGCCCAGGCGTTCCTGGTCATGGGAGATCTAGGCAATCACAGGAGAGTCAATCGCCTGTAGCAGTCACCGCAGGTCCTTCTAGTTCTCACTACATGAGGCGCGGTTTTGTGCCACGCTCACCCAGCCCTCGAAGGACTTACAATCTGGAGGAAGCTCGCCCGTCGACATCCCATGCTTCCACCTCTACGCTGCGGTACCGTGATCCAGCGAGGACGCTGCCTCCATTGATATTCCCTCCACAAGGTGGTTCTGCTGGAACACCATCTATTCGTTCAGCTCCCGCCAACATGCCTCCGCCTCCTTTCCAGCATGCTCGCTCTCCCCAGTTTGCTTTCAGTCCACCGCCGTCAGCATCCATTGAACCTGAAATGGTTCCTACTATATTTCCTCCCCCTTTTACGCTTGAGCCTCAACCTCAATGGAACGATCCTATATACACCTCGATGCCTAGTATTGGGTCAACTTCTAGGTCGCGTCGCAGCTCGGAACGTGGTTCTTTCTCGCCAACTCACCCTCGGACCATTGAGCCTCTTCGCACTATTCCGGAGCATAGTCAGCCTTCCAGAGAGGGTCGCTATGATCCAGTGCGCTCTACTGTTCCAACGCGACCCCTCTCAAGCCCTGATGCATCTCAACACGAGGAGGAATGACTCATGCTACAATCATTTCCGAATTCCCGACCTCAATCATTGAATGCCTTTCACGGACCTTTAACGTCTTTGACGACTACTAATCCTTCCTTCATTCTGCGACGCTCTTTATATCCTTCGATCGACAGACCATAAGTCTTCGAATAATCCGACATGAACTTACACTCCTTTCCGCCTCAACCAGAGACTTAATCTCTTAATTTTTGTCGTCGATTTACTTTTCGACATTGTCCCTCCTACCAATTTCGTTTTGTTGTATATGTAAACTGCTTTTCTCTCTATTGTCTCTCGTAGCGTATACCCCGACTGTTTGATCCTTTATCGAGATCTTGGATAATATAAAGTATTGTAGCATTTCTTCGTACTTTCTATAATCGTTATGAAGAACAAATTTGATTTCTACACACGAGTGACAATAGTAAACCGTTAGGACTGTTTGGGAGGAGCTAAATTTCCTTTCTCTGACGCAAGCCTCATCTTCAATTGGGCACGAGCTCGAAGTTTAGCTTCCATAGCGTGTGGGTCTGTGACAACAGCTGTGTTCCTACCCACGAACACATCGGCCAAATCCTCCGAGTTAAACAATGTGGCGGAAAGATTGTTATCCTGTAAATGTCGCTTCTCTTCTTCCAGTTTATGCAAAAGTCGCATGTTGAGAGTGGATACGGTGGTGTGAACTTGCACGGATGACGGGCGTGGGTCTGAACCTAATACTTCGCCATTCATTCGTCCTCCGTATGCGAGTCCAGAATCCACGTGGGGATTGTGAATGGGTCCTTCGGAATCATTCGAAGCTGATCGAAATCCTTTCGTCAAAAACGCGCTCGTGCTGCTTCCTTCGTTCGCGTCCAATTTTTTTGCCACAGCGACTGATTTTTTGATTTTTTTAGTCATTGATCGGTTGTCTCGGGCTCGGCTCTGCGTGTCCTGTGTATCATGGAGACCGCTAAGAGTATTCATTGGAGACAAGTGCTCGGGTGAAAACGGAAGGGTTCTAGGCTCATAGCTAGTCAATTGTCCTCCATCTTCGTCTCTAGGATGTGGATGTCGAGAGTGGTCATTTGACAGTCTGGGTGATGAAAGAGCCGCTGTGACCGGATTACTGTTTTCCCCGAGGTGAGTGCCCGATATGCGGGACAGCAACGAGGGAGGAGATGACTGAGACGACAACGAGGGTTTTTCCCGGCCTTCAATTTTGAGCGAAGGGACAATGCCAGCCTTCGAAAGTGACCGTGACGATAAGGCTCGTCCTTTGATTTGTAAAGGAGGGGGAATTCTTGCCCTCTCGCCTTCTAAATGAGCTTGAATTGACGTTTGTAGATCGAGTAATCGAGGTGGCCTCTTAGGCGCCAAAGATGTAGATAGTGTAGATGGAACCATTGATTGTTCCACTGCCTCTGCTGCATTAGACAACACTAGATCATGGGCGACAGCTTTGCCCTTTCCTTCAGACGAAGAATGATGAGATTCATCGTGCCCTAGATTTTGTGCTGCTTGAGAGAGAGTAACGCTTCTGTCACTGGTGACAGATACCATTGGATGCGACGACGGAATGTCTAAACTGGGACTACGACGTACGAAGTTGCCAGGTGAGCCAGCCTCATCTCGCGCGCTTTCTGGAGACGGAGAACGCAGATACTGCCTGCCAGAAGGGGACCATGGCATTGAGCGAGAGCGTGACCTGCCTCGTCTACCACCACGGGAAAGAGGTGATCTACTCCTTTGACGAGAACTCTTCCGAGGGCGATGCGGTGGAGTTGGTCGCCCAATGTCTGGAGACGTTTCATACTATGAAATGTAAATGTCGGGGAATTAGTTATGGAAACGAAATGTAGATTACCTGAACAACCGTATCGTACACAAACAGATCCTTGTATGGTGATCGAACATAACTATACACCTCTGTGGAAGGTCTTAGTATACAAGAATTTGGTGGAGAATAAGAAGCCTTGCCGTGAGCAAAGTGTTCTGCATTAACATGTCTCCCACCTTCAACGTAGGGAGCATCCATATCCAGAAACTCGGCGAGCAATTTGACCGTAGATTCAGATCTTATATCTATAGCTTTCATGAGTGATATGATGAACGTCGTCAAGAACTAACGAAGCGTAGAATGAGTACGATGAATTGTCGTCTACAATTGAATCACACTAAACCTCGACATCAAGATCCATCCAAACGAGTAATTCTCGGCGTAGAAACGAAGTTGTTCGTGAAATTAAATCCGGGGAAGCAGCGAATTGCGCGGGAGTTGGGAATGGCCGGAAGCGGGTGTACGAATTGGAGGCAACGTGCTAAATGATATGTTGAGTCAGATTTGGTCTTAAATACATCTGAAAGAGTGCAAGTGAAATATTGAGAGTGGTACCAGTGAAGGATAGGCTCGCAGACCTTTGCATACAGATCGTGTCTATAGATCCATTTCCTTTTTGCCAGTGCACGTTCAAACCGGTCAGCTTCGTCTCGTTCCTCCCTTTCTCGTCTACTCCGTTCACGAACTTCTCTCGGTATTCGTCGCCTACGATCAAAGCGTCTGGATGTTACTGGTCCTGGTCTACTTCCCATTGGAGTAAGTGCTTTTGGCGAAGATGTTCGTAGAGGAGGCAGATAGTGCTTCTGATAGTCGTAACGCGATCTATAATTGTGTATGATATGGTCTCCAATGTTTTGGGAGCACAGAGGACATCTACGAGACTGCTCTAAAAGCAGATGAGAAATGACTGGTGACAGAAAGTAAAGGTTACCACTTGCCAGTCCAGATCATCAAACATTCGAAGCAAAACAGGTCATGACTACAAGCTGGAATCATGGTCCTATCCATAACTTCTTGAAGACATATTGCACAGTGATCTTCACCCAAATCATCGGGAACTGGTAAGTCTTCATTCCCTTCTGCTTCTTGTCGTTCTGGAGAATTAGATTCCAATTTGGCGCGTTTGATTGGAGGACTTGAAGAGCGGGACTCCATAGCAAGAGTCACCAAGAATTTGAAAACACCTTGGGAGCAGATCGAAACGGTGATACTGACTCATTAGTCAACACGTGCTACTTACTTACTTATCAGCGCATAGGCGTCCTGTGGTTTTCTTCGCTCGATACTCAAAACTATGATCACGAAGGATGCTCGTATCAAGACCGGCTGTATGTTCCATATGAAGTCATATTTCATTCAAAACTCTCTACCCTCCCAGTTTTGCACTACTCGAGAGCATGGAATATTGAATGAAATCTACCTTCATAAGTTCCTGAATTCTTGGAACAAGATATTCAAAGCATCACCCTCTTGAATCTCTCCCTCTGCCTCACGTTCGTCAATTGCTTCTGACAATGATTGTTCTCTCCTCGACACGTTCCGCGCACATCTCGGATCACTCTCAGTGCAAGTCCTCACTGGTTGCGCGTCTAGCTGATCATCCGATATCATCCCAACAACTCAATGATATGCATCGAGTATCGGCGAAAACGCTCCCTTATGATATCGATCATAAATGCGACGTTTTGTGAGTAAAACAAATCAGCACGACCTCCGACTCTTGCACCGCAACTTTCTCGGACAACATCCGTGCCAAAATATTTTTCCTTCAATTTTCTTCCATTACGAGTATACACCTGCTTCCTTCTCGATTACATCCGATGGCTATACGTCGACCTCTCTTTGTTTGAACTTTTTGGATCACGACTTGACGTTGTGCGCAAAAACTGCGGTATCGATCCTTGCTATGGTCGCGGCACGCGATAACAAGATACGGCGGTGAGCCAAATGTTTTCTGACGGCCGCAATATGCAGTAAGAGTCCATTCAATCTCTATATCAGCTTGTATCAGCCTCCACCCTCACTGCCTTCCGCGGACCTATTTATACTGTATCCGAAACTCCCGAAGGTCAAACGTCGAACGGTTAATTTTGAGCCCTGCATACTGTATTCGATTGAACGTACATCAGGATGCATCCACATATCAGAAAACATCCTGATAAACATCCGGCAAGGCCTCACAAGAGTTTGTATAAATCTGGAAAGTCAATATCTTTTCGTGCACTCGCCGGTCGAGTTAATACCCTACACCCCTCAAGATAGCCTGTACACAGCGTTTGTCAATAACGACTCAGAACTAGTCTTCATTCACGTTACATTCCTAGGCATCAGCATCTTGTACTCAGCGTGTTTGATTCTTGCTTTTTGGGCTGTCTGCCTATAATGCATCTCCATTTCACAGCTATATTGATGGTAATTCTGAGCTTCACAGCTCAAGTATATGCCCCACCACCACCGTCATCACCAGCTGTAAGTTTTCCGCCTATTAACCTGACACAATCCAAACATTCCCATTCAGAACACCATTGGCAAGTCAACGACTTCTTCATCGCTCCTTTCTTCCTTCCACTCCTCCAACTCTCGCACCGCCGCGAATCAGCTCGAAATTTCCATCTTCTATGTGTCCGTCGGGACACAAAAGTTGCCCAAAGTGGACACAACGGTACAGAAGCTAGTCAAAGCAGCTGCTAGGCGATTGGGTATCCAGGGCAAACAGTTGACTTTCAAGTTCATAAACTCAGCTGCTTCTGCTACCGGCGAAGTTCGTTTCTCATTCTGGGGACCCGAGCCGTGTCAAATCGCAAACGTAGAATCCGTTGGAGATCAGACGAAAGCGCTTCAGCGCAAGGCTACGGTTCGTCGGCGAGATTGTGAAGCCATCATTGAAGATATGGGCAAGACGTCAAATAAGAATGTGTTGATGTACAATGCGAAGCATGATGTGGTTTATGGTGAGCTATTAGCTGACTTTTCGGACAGTAAATGTACTAGATCTAACATTTATCTCCGTTCCTTTCTGTAGCGAATTGGAAGTAAAACTGTGCTGCTTAGTCTACATTTGTGTTTCCTTCTTTTTGACAAAATATGGCATGGCAGGTCCTGAATTTTTACTTCAACATGAACCTCATTCTAGGGTTGTACAAACCTTGGACCGTGACTGCTCTGTAAAATCTCATCATTTATTCTCGACGAAAAATTGCAAGCCTTCTGTCAGAATTACCATGATTCTATCAAGTCTTGGTCATGACAGATGATATGAGGTGATACACCGGCGGGTGAACAGTTTGAAAAAGAGGATGGTCTTTTTTCTCACCTCCAACTAAACCACCGCTTTCCCATCTTTCTTCGTCTGCATACCGCCCAATTATTAAGATGCTCTCTAAATCTGCAGTCTACGTCTTCTCCGTTTTTTGCATCAATCTGGGAGTGGATTTTGGGACTTATGGTGCGTTTTGCTCCCAGTTTTCTTTCACACTGTCAATTTCGTTGCTCATTGACTCTTAGTCGGTGCCGCTGTAGTCTTGTCGGCGACGAACCCACTACTGAACAATCTAGCAACTCTCGCTACGATCCCAACAAGCTGCAACGATACATGCAATGCTATCGAGGCTACTATCAGCGTGAGTACTGCCACAGGGAGAGTGTCGATGATGGCTCAGATACACCTTCGTTCATAGGATTGTACAACTGTACAATGCGTTTGCACCTCCTCAAATGGAAATTCGTTGACCACCTGTGTTGATTGCTTGGAAGCCGTGAAACCGAATCAAACAGTCATTCAGCAGGCACAGGATATCTTGAATCGTACGTTATCCAAAAGTCAAAATCTACCCCCATTGTGCTTACAATTCTTGACCAGAATACGCTGCTTTGTGCGATGAAGGAGGTGTTTCAGTACCTGTTCAGACTGCATCTGGATTCTCCGGTTCTGTGGGCTTGCCTCTTTCCACAGCATCGGATGGTGCATCACAGAGTACGAACGCGGAATCAGGTGCGAGAATTCTGTGTTCCCTCAACTCAATGGTTCAACTTTACTCACCCTGAAGGTACTTCTGCTTCTTCCCCTTCCGCGCAAACACCACCTGGGTTCTCTTCCACGCAAACCTCTGCCCTTCTTCAATCCACACAAACATCTACTCTCCTTCAATCCCCACAAACTTCCGCGTCGACAGTAACAGCGACAAGTCCCGGGCTATTATCGCCAGGTTTAACACAAACCTTGCAATCGACTGTCACTGCTTCGAGCATTTTAGCATCCTCCTTGTCGCTGACGAGTGTTGCTTCTTCTGTGACGTCTTCTGGCCCATCCAGCACAACAATACCCTCGAGCAGCGCCAGCAAGGTTACTTTCGACCATCGATCTTTTGCAGTGTTGGGAACAAGTTTGGTGTTAGGATTTATTGGTTCCTGTCTACTAGTGCTTTGAGGAAATAGGACTTTAGGTTTGGACTATGTTATGGAGTATGTTATTGTTAGTGATAGGTTTTAGGTATGTGAATCTCCAGAATTCTTCGCGCTATTTCTAGCTTTGAATCAATGTGTTGTATGGTGTCACGCACGTCTAGATATTCAAATTTAGTTTGTTATCATTCATACTTTTCCTGGAGGATTCTGAGCTCGAAACTGATATCATTGCTCTGGCATCGACAAACAAGTCAGCTTTGACCTTTTCTGTTCCTCCTGAGTCCTCAATGTCACCCTGTCATACTTTTGCAAATATTTTCTCTTCCGGTCCACACTTGCATGATTTTAATCGATGTAATTCGACAGATCACATTCGAACATCCCGGACCTGTGCAACATGGATGTCGCCCACCAGTGCCCCAAGTCAGCCTGTCAGGTTTAGCGGTGTTTTCAGCTGTCTTGGCGCCAGTTCCGGGAACGTTCCGAGTCAAAGCGCGCAATGTCAAACTTGTTCAGCGTCGTCTAGATAGTAGATCAGGCTCCTTCGCAAAGTGCAGAGGTGAGCGCTGTGGATCGATCTTGGCCTTTATTCGTACTGCATACTTACAGGAATTTGGGAGTGGTTTTTTTCACGCGGTTCTTGCTAGGTTATATTATAATTTATAAACGATGTTTGTTGTCTCTCCGGACAGTCTGACATCTCCTATCAATTTCAGGGCGACGTGCGCGTGTTATATGCGACAGATCTGCAATAAGTCTGCAGGACGTTGGTTGTCTTGGCGCTGCCTTAAATTCCAGTAGGCATCAACGTGTGTCCCGTCACATCCCATCCTCCCCTTCTCTCTTTCCAATCTTCGCTCTTGGACCTCCTTCTTTACTTAATAACACAGTATCCCGTTCGTCGTCTAAGCCATGAAGATCTCCGCGCCATCTGCTTTCTTCTTGACCGTTTGTGGTTTGGCTTCTCGTGGTGGATATTATCTTTTTCTCTTGCAGTATCGTTATCCTGACCACGATTGGGTTATAACCAATAGCTGCTGCCTCGAACATCTGGCAGCGGACATATAATGCCCTCGACGTTTTAATTCCAAGGCAAACTTCTGGCACGGGTGTTGATCCTTCACAAATTCCTACACAGGTTCTATCTCTATATTTCGCTTTGGAGAAATGCCTACTTACTCTTTTGGTTCGATAGTGCCAAACCCAATGCACTACGGTGCTTAATACCATCAGCGTAGGTATATTTCGCGCGTCAGACCTTGATCTTTACTAGCTTCTTACGCTTTTTCTGACAGACATGTACTACGGATTCTTGCATCTGCACCACTGACAATGCCAACGAAATGGAATCTTGCGTCAACTGTCTCATTTCACTTGACCCGACCGAGGATATGATTGAGGAAGGGAATGAGATTCTTTCTTGTGAGTGTCGACTCGAACTTTATCGTAATTCTTTGTTCTTCTTTTCCTCTCTTCCTTCCTATATCTTCTAATACACATACTGACCACAACCACTTGCGGATGTTTTTGAAAGCCCTCAGCGAAGAATGTGCCACCGTCTCTGGATTTCCTACCCTTTCCATCTCTGCCTCCACCACCGCATCGGATGATACCTCTTCTGTATCTTTCACCGCTCTCAGCCCTGGCTCGTCCTCCAATTCTCAGGTCGTAGCAACGACGCAGAAATCTACCGCCTCTACCGGGCTGTCGGGCTCGACTGCCACAGGTACATCGACAGCTACTTCGTCGGCAGAAAGTGAGAGTACTAGTGGAAGTGGAATCAAGGGTTTGAATGGTGCTGTGTTGCCTAAGGGATCGATGGCTAAAGCTGTAATGGGGGTGTTGGGTGTTGTGGCTGGTGCGGGTTTACTTCGGTTATGAGCTTGCTTTTGGATCATAGTGTCGTTGGACGCAGTGCATAACGCTAGTAGTTAAGAATTATTTAACCTGCCCTTCGCAGACAGTGGATAATCAACACGCCCTCTTGCCATCATAGTATATTTCAAAATGTCTTTGTTCCAAGTATAGCTGTACCTAGCTTCAGGAATATCGGTACGAGATCAGCGTTCATATCACGACTTGAATCGTCATTTGGAGTCCTGTAGCTTACGATGCTCAAATTCGTTCCCCTCAATCTTGAACGCATCGTACTCAAAGACCTGGACACCAGTACCATACATGTATCTTTGTAAACGAGCTCAAGTACTAGCTTAGAGCTTTATTCCGCCGATAACGGGGTGAATTTGGTTTGAACTTGTCAAGTGATAGTAGATAGGACTCAGGCCGTACTACAAGCTTGCGAAGCATTTAGACTTTTGCAGCCAGAGTTGCCTATCGTAGCCAAATAATCATGTATACTGACCAAGAACGCGATATTAGGAGAGACGCTTCGAAACGCTTTGGCCGACGCGATTGTATCATGTGACTGAGCTCACACCACTAGGGCCGAGCTCCGGAGTTCTAACTTAAACCTTGAACTAGTACTTTCGTTTATAAAGAACTCTCTTTCTTTCTTTCTGCCTCACTTGCTCTCAAATGCCGTCCTTCACTCGTACTCTCTGCGTTCAATTTCCTCGGGAACAATGGCCTGGATGGCGCATTGCCGAGCTCAACTTGCGATCTTCTCAGCCTCAGCCTCCTCCACACTCTCGCGAGTCTGATTCTGATTCTAATTCTGACTCGGACTCGGACTCACCATACCAGCCTCAAAAAGATGGCGCTAGGCTCACAGTGAGCGTTGATCCAGATACATGCACAGACTATGGCTCGGATTCTCCTGTCTTTCGTGCTTTTGTTGCACGGGACGATCGCAGTCGGACTCTGAGTTCAAACGAACTAATGTCAGTCTGTCACCCAAAAACTTCAATTGCTTTGAAATTCGCCTTGCGAGAGGATCTAGTAGATGACCTGGTTCAAGAGGCACAAGTATATGAAGGCGCGTTACGCTCCTTGCAAGGTGGTGTCGTTCCACGATGTTATGGGCTCTTCACTGGCATCGGCTCAGAAGGACAAGAAATTGCCTGTCTTGCATTGGAATTCTGGGGAGAATCTCTGACGGCACCTTTCAAGACACTTCCAATTGACGTAAGGTACGTTAAGCTATATGGTATTTCCTTTACTTTGTCAGCGCTTTTGTGTTGTAACATCAAGAACTAACACCCGCAACTCGGCTGGTTCTGTTTTGAGGAAGGATACGGATATTAGATAGTCTTGGCGAACTTCACCGGTGTGGTTTGCATCATGGCGATGTGAGTACTCTGCTTGTACTCGTATTTGTTGTTTACACCTTCTTATCCAACATCCTATACCTTCAAATCTTTCCTCTGCTCGAAATCCTGGACCCTTAGTTCGCCGAACGAAATGTCCTCATTAACGATAATGATATCCGTATCATTGACTTTGATCAACCCGTGTATCACGACTGCGATTCTCAAGCGACTTTCGAGTTTCGATCAGGAGTTGGACAACGGATACCGGATGTAACGGAATTTGGATGTCCTGCCCTGTGGGAGATATGTCGATCGGATATGGCAATCTGGGGTTGAAGCAGACGAAGGACAGTGAGTGCCTCTTGTCGAATGACGGCCGAGGAGTGATATCTAAGAAAAGACACTCATTTAGCATAATCTGATATGTACAGAACAGACCGCACTACAATAAAATGACTCCAAGAGCGATTAACTTTTGGCTTGGCTCGTCACGTAAGTTTGACAATGGGATGCGAACGTTGCTTTCACTACAATCTTAATCTTTGATGAGAAAGCAACTGTGGAAAAGGAAAGTAAGACAGAGGGGTATAGCCTAGTTGAAGATTAGGAAAGCGCCATTAGTGCCATCCGCGTAGGAGGGCAAAATGATTATTAGAGCTGGATTATCTGTTCACTTCTCCCAATTGGAAATTTTGGCAGCTGCCATGCGAATACCGTCGAGCTCTTGTCATCAAGCTCACATGGACGCGCTGTTTGCGATTATCGTGATAGGAGGCATATAGAGGTATATATACTACTAGTGAAAATCGCCCCAAATTCACCCTTCGGACTTTTACAACGCTGGTCAGCTGTAGTACGTCGAGCGTTCACTCTCTGAATTAAATTTAACTGACGTCGACCCCAGTATTCGATAAACTTGCTGGTCAAATTTATCCCACGTAGTACGTGTCTTTCGAGTTCCCTCAATTGTGGAAGCCCAAGTTGTTCATTTGAAAGATCACAGTAACATGGTTCTTCTCTCTTTTCCTGGAATCCTGTTGTTTTCGACTCTCCTCGGCGTGATAGCTGCACCTGTAGACAAAAGCAGCGCAAAAGGGAAGAAAATTTCTAGGGCTAGTCCAACAATTGGAGGATCGACCGTTGGAGGGCGCCCGGGAAAGGTCGAATGGCCTGTTCAGGTTGAGTTACTCAGACAGTACGATGCTGTACAATCCTATCATCCACAACCGAATTCAGTCGACACATGTATCTACACAGGGACACAATCGGGTACACAACCACATTCGATCAAACAATCGGACTCCCGACCAAAGTCAGTCGCACAATGGTCGGAATCAGATTCACATACAGATTCAGACGCACAATCGTTAGAATCAGGTTCACAACCAAAATCAGTCAAACAATCGGTTTCACCATCGCGAAAGGAAGCTCCACTGTGGGGAGAAGCCCTATCACCAGTAATTCACTTCGATCTGCCACCCATGTGGCAAGAAAGGTGGAGCCTGTTGTTCAGTATGCCAAACGGATGGTGTAAGGCCCTTTTATCGGTCAAAGGCACCCGGTCAATTGAACCGTGTCCCACCAATCCACAGGGCAGAAAGATCATTGCATCACTCCCGAAATTCTCCGACCCCCAAGCCAGACGAGTGTTCATGATGGATTTGCTTTCTGAACCTGCTAGCGCTGTCGATGTTGCTAGCAGTGTCAATGAAGCTTGCGCCGGCGATGTGGAGTATTTCAACAATGTCGTGAAAGGTCCATTGAAGGACCGGATTGGGAAGGTACCAGAAGAATGGAAAGGAATCTACGAGCCTATGCATGAGGTGATGATACATGGAAATGGATTATGGCATGGACCCAACGGAGCTGGATGGGCGTACTACAATCCCACTCGAAGTCAGTGGTTCATGTATGATCATGCTCCGCAATATGTTGAAGATTCTTGGGATGAGGTGCAGCGGATGTGTAGCGGTCGTGAATGAACCGCAGTTATTTCTTCATCTCTATGACAAATCCTTCATATCTTATCTCTATGCTCCATGCCCATGCCCCTTTATTTCTCCTTAAGGATATGCTCTCCTACGGTATATAAGACAACGCTCATGTATTCGCTACTTAGGTTCTCTCGAAATCTACCCCAGTTTACAACGGTTATTGCTTGAGCACCCAATTTGTCCCCCCATCTCTCGTGTTGTGTTACTGTGATCCCACGCTAGCGCTACAGGATGCATTGACGGCGGAACTTCTGAGCATTCCGTGGGGTAAAGTTGTGGAGACTTCGTAGTATAAGAACGCAAGGATTGTACTCGTTCTAGCAGTATAATAACGATTAAGAGAAGCGAAAAGACGCTTGTCTCAAGAGCAGAAACGGTCCCGCATCCTTGACATTCATACTGCACGAGTGTAATCCTATCCATTTCCGCTAATTCATCGCAAAAAAGAAAATCGTCTTCATCGTCCCGCCCGATATCTCGCAGTCCTACAACTTCTTTGTTCCACCTTTTCAAGTCTTTGAAGGGTCCAATGGAACCTTTTGAGCAGGCTTTTGACAATGAGAAGCAAGTCCCTCAATATGAACGCCGCGCACCGGCTGCTTGACGGGTTTCTCCGTTCCCTACATACATCTTGACAATTTTTCATCATAGATGCGGGGAAAGTTCTACACACTGGTGATTATCTGTGACAATCTAATCAATGCACATAGCCTGATACAGATCAAGAATCGAACTAATGTGTAGGGAAACATCTGAAAAAAAAGGACCCGAATTACCAACCCCCGGGTCGTTCCTGAGCACCAATCTCTCCAAGTGTGGCATTGCCATGATTCCTCAAGCTACATCATTGCCTCGCGGCTCAACTTGCGGTCTTCTTTCACATCTGGCCATTCAAACTGCTAGCTAGGATTGGTAGAGAATGAGCATGGCCTATAGACTGTGGAGGCTAACGTTGTTAGCAACCCGAACATGCTCCGAATAATCCTTCATAATTCGCGTCAAAATTGGCGGGTAAAATGGTGAAACTGCCTCAAGCCCGTCGGATTCATGATAATCCCAGAAGATTTATTGAAGACGTATTCACTGTCTGTTCAGCATAATACCTCGGCACCAGTGTCGTACACGAGGGTTCCATCAATTTATATTAATGAGAGGAGTCTAGGCGATGACATGAAGCTTACATGCCACCGACGCATTTACTGCAGGACTGACGTCAACTAGTCAGCTTTCAATAAAAGTTTTAATATAAAGTCTGGGTGGAAGAGTACATAAATGCCTCCTCGTGTTATCCTCATCTCTCCCTTGACGAAACAACCCTCTCAGCGGTAGGGTCTTCTTTCTCTCTCCCTTTATCCGCTACTTACCCTTTTCTTCTTTGAATAGACAACCTTAACGAACGAACTATGCTTTTCACGAAATTGAATTCTTGTCTAGTCTCCCTGTTTGCACTAGCTGCGTGCACCGTGGCCGTGGTGCTGCCCTCTCGTTCAGAATTAGAATCGAGAGTGTACCCTCGTGCGACAGAGCCAATCCAATCCGGCTTGGTATTCACAATCCACAATGTCAAAGCTGATACTGTGGTCGATTTGTCGGCGGGCGATAACAAAACTAGTAAGTATACCTTACTTTTTCTACGTTCGGTCATAAAGTCATGGTTTTTCTCTTTTGTGGATGTATAGTCACCGGCTGGTCCCTTAACGGCGGTAAAAACCAACAATGGACAACAATTTGGACTGGCGAGAGCTGGAATTTCCAATCTGTCGAAACAGGGTTGTATCTAGGTTTCACCGGAACCGCTGGCAACGGTACGAATTTGACCGTGGCGAGCACCCCGACGGGCTGGGATATTTGGCATGATACTGTCAACGAGACGAACTACCGGTACGTTGCTGTGACAAGGGCGATTTATGGAAGATAATTCATGTAATTACTAGCATCTTTGCTCCCAACACCACTGTGAACTGGGATCTTTGGGGCTACGGAGATGCTGTCTCTGGAGACCCTATTACATTATGGGGAGCTTGGTAAGTTTATTTTCCTATTCGCTCCCTCGCCGCTCCTCTTGGTTCTATAACTTTTCCCCTTCTTACATCCCTCGGTTTATATATTGACGGTATTGTTCCTTTGTTGGTTTAGGTCTGGAATCCATCAGACGTGGCGGTTCGTACAAGGTATGCATCGATTTACTTGCTCATGCTATAATATCATCTAACGATGTTTCTTCTGCGCTCTTCTTCCTTCTTTACTTCCCTCGGATATACTCATCCCACCCAAACACCGCTGTCATCATCTCGTTCCCCCTTTCTTCGTCATCTTCTAGTCTAATGGGACTCACAGAACACGGTGTTAGAACGATCTGAACGATTTTATGTTGGATGAACTTTTGAACGATTTTCCCAAACGGTTTGTAGGAACAATGTCAATGTTGTTTTGGATTGTGTTTATATACCATACTTATCAAACAGTACCTACATACCACTTTTACACAAATCATAGTTGATGCTTCCGTGATGAGCGTTTGCTGGTGGATCTTCTACGAAAAATGGTTCAGACCTATCCTTAAGCCATTCCTTTGAGATGAGCTTTGTCATTTTGGTAGATGTTTAAAAGGAAGACCAGAATTCCAAATTGCTTGCGCCGCGCTATGTGGACATTCATAAGGGCAAGTGACCCTTTTTGGATGTAATCCGCTCCGTGACAGTCGATGTCCAGTGTCTTCAGCGGATCTGACGCGACGGAGTCTTTTGATAGTTCAACTTTCTGAGCAATTCCTCTTTTTTGTATGTCTGATGTTGAAGAATGAAGTAGAGGTCAGCCACATTTGGAAGCACAAAAGACAAGACTGGTTTTCAAAAACCTGGCGAATCTTTGACAGCAAGGTGAGTATAGGTTTTTAGCTACTGAGAAATCTACAATGCTTGATGTACTCTTTGAATTCATCAATACACTAGATTTTACGCTCAGTGTTGTATCGTGGTTCCGAGATAATGCGAGAATTGCTTGGGTCATCTTTGACGAAATCCATTACATGAGGGATAAGGAAAGAGGCGTCGCGTTTGGGAAGACACGTATTATTCTTCCTCAGTGTCCGCATGTGTTTTTGTCTGCAACTATCCCGAATTCCTTGCGATTCGCGCAATGGATTTGCCACGTATACAATCAGCCCTTGTTATGTCGTGTATACCGACTTTCGCAACCAACCCCTTTGTAACATTAATTCTTCCCCAAAGGTGGTAAATTCACACGGGAAGGTTACAAATATCTGCTCGGCAGAAATAGCTGCTGAAATACACCTGAGTTCTATACATGGCTTATCGGCAGTCATGTGATATTTTCAGATTAGCTTTATAAGGATAATCTAGGTATTTCAGCAGCTATTTCTGCCGAGCAGATATTTGTAACCTTCCCGTGTTTTAAAGGTATACAGCCGGTTGTGAACGAAAGATGCGATTTTTCGTGAGGATAACTTCAACAAAGCCATGAAGAAAATACAGGATCGAGCCGGTCAAGATCCCTGATAACAGACAAAGTGGGAAAGAGAAAACGAGAAAATCAAGGAAGGGAGGGGAGAAGAAAGGTTGGTCGCTCCCAGCAGGCTGTCAAAGAACCTTCAATTTGTTCTCAGCCGATTCTGATCAAATCAGGATTATCAAGATGATGGTGAAGAATCACCACCCTGTCATTCGTGTTCTCTTTTATCATACATGAATATGATAATCAAGTCCAAGTTTGAATTCAATTCGACCGAAGAATAAAATTTTGTAACAAAGTTCAAACATCTTCACAAATGCTATCGAAAGTTTCTCTCCTGATGACCAGGAACTTCCTCATATCACTGCTCAAATCCCTCATATCACTCAAATACTCCTACTACTTGAAACGTGGATTTGGCGTTCACCACAGTGGTCTCTTACCTACCTGAGAAGTAGTAAGTTTCTAAAATTTTCACCTTGAATGAGCTTCTAACTCTCTTCTGAAGGAAGTTGTCGAAATTCTCTTTCGGGAGGAACTCATCAAGGTGCTTTTCGCGACAGACATTTTCTATCGGGCTCAATATTCCTGTCAAAACCGTGATCGAATTTCGTTGTACAGGTAATCAGTTATTTACGGGTATGTCCTTTTGCTGAATCGAAAGGGATTCGAAGTTGAATGGAAGACAAGCTATACAACAGCTCAATGCACGATGATCCTCGGGTGATGCACTGATATTGACAGAGTTGATCTTCAGCAGTGGATTGAATTTGTTACAACCTGAGCACTCTACAACCCGAGCAGTTTTATTTTCAATGAAAAGCTCTGTTTGTACCATAAATGTGCTTGAGAACCGTGACTGTAATCCACAGGTCACTTCGAACGACCCCACTAGTACGAAGTATCAAAATCCAACTGCGCAAATGAGCATATCTTCATGCACAGCATGAATTTACCTGCCGAGGTGATTGATATTACACTCAGCCAGCTTAGATTGTGTATTGCCAATGATCAGTAACATCTACATGGGAGAGGAAGGTTGGATGCAGATGAAATTATATTGCGTGCTCAAAAAGAAGTGATTGCTTTCTCAAAAGTACTGCAGCAGCTGTTCAGAGCATTCGCTTGGGATCTGGACATAGTCGCCAGTGATTAAGTAGACATATGCATATTTGACAGCATTAACGAACCCAGAACCAGAACTGCGCCACTCCAAAAAATTGCCAGCACTTACATTCTTTTGGAAACCAATTCCGAAGGTTTGTGAAATTTATTTTCGGCTCACACCAATCTTGGGGGTAGCATATACTGTATGTGGACTGCTCGGATCTGTTCCTGTTGCCTCTTTCCTCGGAGCTATAAGCTACAGTTGGATGGCAGAACTGTTATTATTCTGCCACCCCCTACATTTTTTGCTGACAATGACCTTAGTATGTCTGATCACCTATTTCCTTCTCTGCAGGGCTCCACTCCGAGATACGTTGCACTAGCAGACATTCCGCAGAAAGACCCTAGAATATAAAATGTTTACAGTAATGCTAGGCTAATGTACACGAATACAACAACAAGACAGAGTCAATGTCATCGCAACGAGAGCAACTGTGAAAATTATACAAAACATAACAAATCGTAGAACATATGAAGTCATTAAACCTTGGAATCGCTGAAATCGTGGCTTCTCGTTGAACCAATCTCGGGGCCGTTGTCGAGTGCTATAAGTAATGGCAAAGATGAACATAGCGGGCAAAGATAGCAGAGGGATGAAGGCTCACCATGCTCGAACTTGGCGACGTCGGCGTTTCGTTTTTCTGCTGATACTGACCCGAAGATTATATCCATCTCTTCCAACGATCTTCCCTTGGTCTCTGGAATCAAAAGCGAAAAGGTGGCCATGGCACCAATGTTGACAGTGGCGAACATTAAGAAGAACTTGTATCCTAACTGTTCTTCAATCAGAAGAGTCTGGTGGGAGACAACAAAGTCTGAACATCAAGGAATCAGTCCCTAGAAAGGGAGGTATAGTTTAGGGAACAATATCAACATACTCCATAACCACTGCGAAGCACTAGCGCAAGCCAGACCGAAGTGTCTCGTCCTAGTGGGGAAGATATCGGAAACGTAGACCCAGGGAAGAGGACCTGTAAAAGGAAGCCTAAGAAGTTGAATCATTTCGTCGAATAAACAGAAACGTACCCCAACCCATACTGTAAAAACAGACGTAGATGTACAGCATAGCTGCCATTCCTTGACTTGCAGGCGAAATAGCGGTGACGACATCGGTAGAACTCGCAGCAGGCGGCGGGTGTGTCTTGATAATAGCGCCGATAATGAAGAAGCAAATGCCCATTCCGATAGCAGAGATAAAGAATGACAGTCTACGACCGAGGGTCTCCACTCCGAAGAAAATGAAGAGGGACGTTGCGACCAGCTGGGAAACGAGGTTGATTCAATTTTCCATACCCGGAGTCTATTTTTAAGTTATGGAAACACACCTTGATTACACCGTAAACTCCAGATGCAAGAAGTGAGTTTTTGTTGCCAGTATATCCGATGGAAGCGAAGATCTGAGGTGCATAATATCTGCATATACATATGAATGAGAAGGGCAGTTCCGCAACAGAGAATGATGGGCGACCCAGCTTACCCAACAGAGTTTTGACCACACCATTGTTGGAGCAAAAAGATAACGAATGCGATCACGAATCGAATAAGATTGCCTTTGCCGAAGAATGCTTCTTTCCAGCCTAGACCTTTCCTAGCCTCGCGCTCCTCCTCAAGAGCTGCTTCTATCTCTGCCAATTCGTGAAGAAGCTCTGTATCGTCCGTGGACTTCCTGCGCAGGTAAGCGAGGTTATTAAGAGCCTCCTCATTGCGCCCAACGGAGGCTAGCCAACGAGGGGATTCCTATGTTAGGTGTCAATGTAAAGCCAGTTTGTGAGGAATAAATCTCGAACCTTGACAGTGAACAGACCGAACAGCATTATTCCAGCGGGAACAAGTTGGAAACCAAAGGGAATTCTCCATATCCTTGGACCATTGACAATGTCGATACTAACACCGTCTTATATAACATTTCAATTGACTCATTGAAGTATTTTGAGAAAGAAGGAACCCACAGTTGATAAAATACGAGAGCATGACACCAGTGGCTACCATGACTTGGAAAAGGCCGGTGATACGACCTCGGACTTCTTTAGGAGAACATTCCGAAACGAAAGCGGGGGCTACCTGTATTATCATATTGACTTGAGCTTGAGATAAATGTACGAGGTTGACTTACAGCACTGATACCACCGATTCCTACTCCGGAAATGACTCGACCTGCGTATATCAGGGAAAGTCCATTGCTGGGACTGCTTGCTACAGTGGTCAAGATCTAAACAGTGAAAGTGTTCGCGAGATTGATCTGGAAACCAAAACGTGAGCAAAACTTACTGCACCAATCGCAAAGATGAAGGTGAAGCCAATAAGAGTCCACTTTCGTCCAAACTTGCCTGAATTTGTACGTCGTCAGCGGAATTATTAATGAATAGCTGGATACGCACCAGATATGGGGGCACTTCCTAAAGCACCGAAGAAAGCACCGGCTTGAAGGACTGAGACGACATTAGAGGACACTGCTGTGACCTTGGCGGTGTCCTTGGTGCCATTAGGCCACATTCCAAAGTGTTTCTGGAAATTTGCTTGGGAAACGACACCTCCTGCAATACCGCTTGAAAGGGGTAAGCGAGGTTGTGAAACACTAAACAATATTGGACCTACGTATCATATCCGAATAAAACGATGCCCCAGTATGCAATGAACGCGAGCCCTACAAGAAGAAATAAACAAATCAAGAAGCACACAGAGAAGAAGCGGAAAGCTCACAGTATACTCGGATATTTGTGAATGTACCTGCGTTTGCCATTGGTAGTGGATGGGCAGCAAGAGGCGAGAAACTTTGAGATCGTTGACAAGTATTTAACGGATGGAACTTTTACATATCGGGCCGACCCCGGACCGCTGAATTCGGGGGGCCCCACATAACGGCCCGAGAAATTTGGCGATGCCTTTAGATGCCTCTTTCTGCTTCGTCGCCCCGCAGCCAAGAACTATAGAACTTTTGGCCAACTTGTATACTCGTTATATGTTTATGCATCTGGTGCTTGAAGACAAAGGAGTTGCTGTATGAGTACACTCATTTCTCATACTTCTTCTTTGTACCGAACTTTCCCCGGATTCTAATTTTATGGTAGCCGAACCATTGCGGAGACTTGCGGGGCTAAAGTTTCGCTTATAGTAGGCACCAGGGGTAAGGAGTCAGCAGGTCCATCAATTTCCCTACTCCCAATTTGAATACCGCCCCCGACAACACCAATCCTTTTCAGTACCTGGTTAGGACTCAACAGGATTCAATTATAAAGGCCACCGTCAACTCCAGGCTTATCTTCCAAACTGAGATTGTTTCACACCAGTGGGGAGTCTGTGAAGACTCAAATCCATGGGCTAGCTGATATCTAGCCACTTAGGAAGTCGAGATAGAAGATTCACGAAGCACCGAGAGCCCTGACAAAGCACTGTCAGTAAAAATACCTTTGGCGTTGAACCTCGCGTTCCTGACCCAGGTTTGACCTCGAAAATGTTTTCTTTATGTCACAACGGTCTTTTGTCGTCGCTGAAGTGACGTTCCCAAACTCAGTGTACGGTACTTTCAATACATTGAATTCCGTGATGTCCTTACCCTATATTTAGGACATTGTCCAGTTCTGTAAATGGCCCTGAGTTCGCGGGCATACTGATAGATTTCTTGAAGGTTGAGTGCACGAATACTTGATCGCGGCAACGGGTAAAGTGGACTGAAACTTGCAAGTGCATCATGCTTGCTACCTTCCCAAACAATAATAATAAAAGCTCGATAACGAATTGACTCCTCCTGTCCGTGCTTTGTGGATCTGTTGACTGACAATCCTGAAACTACGAAAACCCGGAACCTGTTATGGCACCGATCATGATTTATTAACCACAAACTTCTCTAGTATGAATCTATCATGATTTTATTTGTTTTTCTCGTAGCTTGTGCACAGAGGAATATCACCACTTTTCGTGTGCCGGCCGCACTAAGATGCATTAATTAATATGCGTTACCCACTAAGAGATGGCTATCAACTTACAATCGAGTTCCCAAGTCCAAGCAGAGCGCGGCTGTTCAGCAAGGTAAACATACGCCTGGAAACATGGGGGGTAGGGATCAACAGAAGACTCAAACGAATGAGCGGCGAAAGGGACAAACCTTGGCGATGTCCTCGGCGTTCAGTCTGACATCCTCATTTTCGACCCAATTAGGCGGGTCATTGAATCTGGAGCGGGAGAACGGTGTATTGATGACTTTTTTGATCAAATGAGGATTCGCCATATATTCAAAATAGACGAGAGAACTGACTTCCATCGATGATAGCCTACACATGAAAGGAGGTCATAAATCAGCCGTACGATGGACGTTCAAAACAGATATACATACATGAGCAACGTGGATATTCCACTCTCCGAACTCCTTCGATAGGCTTTGACTTAGAGCTCTCAATCCCCATTTGGCCGGCGCAGCGGCACTCGTTGTCCTATTCCCTCTTATACTCGTCGTTGATCCGGTAAAGATTAGGAACCCTCTCTTCCCTGTATCCACATCAATATCGTTCTCTTTAAATACCCGAATAATCTCTTGCGAGAACGCAAATGCGCCTTCAACGATCGTTTCCTGAGCGGCGTGGAAGTCTGCTAGGGTGAGTTCGAGGAAAGGTTTACGGATGCTGTGACTAGCGTTGTAGAGTGCGGCGCGGATGGCGTAGTGGGGTGAAGGGTAGCGGGTGTGAATCGATTGGAATACGGATGAGATAGATGGTGCGGAGTAAGATGGGACGGGAAATGCCGTCGCCTGAGAGTGGGGATGCGGATAATAATCAATGCGAGCATGTTATAGACGGATTTTGGGAACATACATCACTTCCTGCTGACTTTAAATCGTCCACTAGAGCTTGAAGATCTTCAGCACCTCTGGATATGAGGGCCAGGCTATAGCCCTTGCGTGCAAATGCAGCACTGAAAAAGTAAAAGATGTATGGAGATTAGACGAAGATCGGGGGGAGTAATGAAAAATGACGCTGACGCTGTCGCAGCACCAGTACCTCCCGCTCGTACGCCTGTTTCGTTGTCAGTACTCTATCACACCACACAGGTGGAAATGATTCGTGATCGTACCAGCTACGACTAACACGGGCTTGATTGTAGACATCTTGTTCTCGGTTCTCACAACAAAACGACTGGCTTCTATATATGCATTAAATACTAGAATACTCCGGGCCAGTTTCGGGCTCCGTCAGCTATTTTCCACTTCTCGCGAAACACAGACTACTTAGCACCGATTGGCGAGCGATTCTCCGGGTAGAGACTGACAAATCACGACCGAGGTCTTGTACTACTTAGACGAGCTCCATTCGCTGCAATAAGGCGTCATCTTCAAGAATTAATATCGGCACATCACAACTCATCTTACGCGAATCGAAGTCTGCCAAAGAAAAAAACGACGTTCGGATATTGAATAGAGTATATTCGCTCTCTAGAGCTTTGTTCTGACTGCTTCAAAGTATAGTACACATACATCAAATACTGAACTTCCTTTTACTTCTATTACCACTTCTCATGAGCGGGTCGCACTATCCGGGAGGTCAGCATATCGACGAATACACACAAGTAGCTTGGCGGCTTACAATCCAACTCCCAAGTCCACGCTGAACGTTCTTGACTGGCGAGGTAGACGTATGACTGTAACGGGTCAAGGCATTACTGTGGAATATCGATGCGATAGGTCAGAAAACGCACCGCGGCAATAGCTTCGGGGCTCAGTCTAATGTCTTCGTTCTGATCCCATTCTGAGTCGTTACGACGCGAGCGGGAAAGTGGAGTTGAAATGCCTAGAAATAAAGGGAGAGAGAATTTGTGAAAGGTTCAAAATAGACCGCTCGAATACAGAAACCAACCTCCGTCAACGATAGCCTGTTGTATGTAAAGAGATTAGTTCGGCGGATATCATCTACAAAGATTTTCTCACATGTGCCACATGAATATTCTGCTTACCAAACTCCTTTGCTAAACTCTGGCTCAAAGCCCTCAAAGCAAATTTCCCCGCGGCAAACGCACTAGTTGTGGTGTTCCCTCTGATACTAGCCGTAGCACCAGTAAAAATCAGTATGCCGCGTTTCCCGTTGGTTGTGTCGATCTCGTTCTGCTTGAAATCGGATAAGACCTCGTGTGCGAAGGCAAAGGAGCCTTCGATATTGGTTTCCGTAATGATTTTCACATCTTCGGGAGTAATGTCTAGGAAAGGTTTCCAAACACCGTGGCCAGCGTTGTACAACGCAGCGCGGATGCTATACTCAGTTGACGTATAACGAGCCCGAACAGATTCAAAGGCAGACTTGATTGAACTGTGTTCGTAGCTAGGTATCGGGAACGAGGTAGCCTGCAAGATATGGTTGAGGAAATGTATTATTTCATTTCAGAACATGGGATTAAACGTGCCTCAGCTCCAGAATTTTGCAATTCGTTCTCCAAAGACTTTAGTGAATCAGTTCCTCGTGCGATAAGGGCAATGCTATAGCCTAGCTTTGCAAAAGCACGCCTATAGACATTGGGGGGTCAACATTGCAAAAACATCCAGTAACAGAAAATATCTACGCAGTTGCTCCGCCTGTTCCTCCGCCCGCACCTATACCTAAGTTGAATAAAATCAAAGCGCTGTAAATCCATGGATAAATAAGATAAGTATACCTGCAACAACCAGGACAGGTTTTAAAGATGACATTTCGAATCAAGAAGAAGCCTGTGCGAGAATCTTCGTCGGCTTACTGAGAAATTGCGTCACCAATTTGGTATCAAGTACTTGACCTTGTATAGATGGCACCAGGCAAATGCTAGTGCAATTATTGAGCTGCGGTCTTCGTTCGGAGCTGTATTATTCATAAGAGAAGGCGAAAGTTGTGTTAAGTAGTAGACGAAGGAAGATAGCACACTGGATCAGTGGTTCCGGTGCATTAAGTGGTCTTAAATTTCAGGCTAAACAACAGGTGTGGGATTGATTACTCCCATATTCCTTTGTATGTGCTCTTTCTTTGTATTGTGTCACTCAAATCGAAGGACTAATGCTAGTATTGGCTTAGATGCTGGATCCATCCACATTGGCTTGAATCTCCTTTGCCAGCTCACAGTACTAAGTGCTCAAGTATGTCTGCCATGTTTCATCATCTGGCCCAGTGCTCAAACCAACCGAAATAGGATGGAGCCCTAATGAACATGACGACGCGATCTTGATCCCGAATTCTCAAACACTGTATACCCGTTTGCCCTACTCAGCTGTTGAGGTGACAACCCCGCGAGCGGCTATCCACAGTGATTTCGCTTCGAAGAATCACGCTGTCAATGTCGCAGCGCAAGTTGGAGTGCGGTGTAAATAATACAGTTTGTTGACACCGTAAGTGTTCAGAACACTTCGATCTTGATTGATCTATTTGAACATCCGAGGCAGTTGTCTGTTATTGTGTTTTCTATGGAACTGACAGATTGAATCTGTTGAACAACTTTGTTATAAAAGCTGAACGCTTGCTGCTCAGGGTGTTGTATCCTATCTTTATCTGATCTAGCTCCGGCAGATTTTTTTGAGAGCTTTGGTCTCTCTTGTTCCAAAAACGTCGGAGCTCTTGCCTCCTTTGCGATATCACTGTCCTCTCTGCCCCCGGGCTTCATTAGTTACCTTTGTAACTTCCTATATCCATCCGGTATGAAGTCAATTCCCACTACCAGTCGTCACTACTCCTTGGTCTCTGGCGCTGCCAGTGGCGCGATCAAAGAGCTTCATTACGCTCTTTTCGACTACGAATTCTCCAGACGCAAGCAAAACCTATACTCAAGAGTAGAGCTTAAGGAATGTCTACCTCTACAATGGTTAGATGAAGAAACGGCTCAGCGGATTGTCGAACGCTTACAATTGGTGAGCGATGTTGCCGGAATTACGCAGGTTTTGCATACAAATTTCAAAATAATCTGGCAGGAACTGGATTCCCCAACCGTTCTCAACCCGCTGTACCAGAAGAGACGAAACAACTTCCTTCATTACCTAGTCAAAAAGTTCAATATCTTTCCTTTCTCCCTACTGGCTCAGAATGTTATCAAAGAGCGCCTGGTTGGAGGCGGTGGCTTTTCGGTAAAGATATCATCTATTTTGAACTTCTACTTAGCCAGTCTAAAGAGACACCTAGGACATATGGCTCGGGAGATTACGGGGAAACCTTGTATGTTTGAAGGTACTTAGACTAGCGGTTGAACAAGACAAAAGCACTCGGGCTAAGATTCGAAATGTCAGTTCATAATAATAGAGAAGATGGGTCCTGGATCAAGCAGGATTTACTGACATGATCATAATCAGGATTTCTGCCGTGAAGCTGTGGTGTGGAAGCAACTCAAACATCCAAATATTCTGCCCATCTTGGGTGTCAGTACAGAATTATTCTTCCCTTCGTTTTGCTTAATCTCTCCGTGGATGGAAAATGGCACTATCATGTCATACTTGAAACATAACCCGACTTTTGATCTATTGTCTGCGGTAGGTGTTTGTCTGCATAATCCTCGTCAGGATTTAGAATTAATTCCACGCTAGTTGCGCGATATTTCAGCAGGTCTATGCTATTTGCATACGAGAGAGCCACCTATTATTCACGGTGATATTCGTGGGGTAAGTCCTTGTCGATACAACTCAGTGTCCATAAGTGATTAACAAGTAGTTGCTGCTTGCTATTAGGCAAACATTCTAATTACCCGCGACCTTCGTTGCTGTCTCGCTGACTTTGGATTAGCTTTGGTTGCTTCTGATTCAGATATGTGGTCGACTGCCACGACATATCACTTTAACTTAATGGGAGCTTTGCGTTGGATGGCTCCAGAATGTCTCAACCTAGAATCGAAGGACGAATATGACATTGTTCCCCATCCCTCGAGAGATATATACGCATTTGCTTGCACTGTTGTTGAGGTAAGTATCTGATTGCCGATTGACCGCTGTATGTCATTTGACTAACAATTGTATCATTAGATCATAACTCGGAAGCCGCCTTTTCACACTCTGAGACAGGACCCCGCCGTAATCCTTAGCTTGTCGAAAGGTGAACGACCTCCTCGTCCAGAAAACGTTTGGTGTCCAGATGAACTTTGGGACTTGACAACTCGCTGCTGGAATGAGAACCCGCTGGGACGTCCTCCGGCTACCGACATCCATAGAATCATCAGCTCGATAGGACTCAAGTGTTCTAGGCTTACAATACCAGAGTCGGCGATTCAGCAACCTAAGGACCTCCCACACTCACCGCACTATGTTGATTCCCCCGATATTCTATCTGACTCGGTCCAGAGAGATAACTGCGATTCAACGCTTTCCACAGCGCGTGAGGGGACTTTCAAGTGGGATATTCCTATAGAGAAAAGGGCTGTCAGGAAAAGATTTGGAGGTCGTGTAATCATACCTATAAACACCTGGCCCCTGTGGTTACCAGAGATGAGTGAAGTTCCAAGGAAGTCGTTAGATTATATCCGTCGTGCGACTCTGTTGTTTCAACGTACAACCAGGTTGTGCATGCGGCAGTAGCTAGGGCTCGTAGCTGTGATTATGGGTTGGGATACCCCTCATTGATGTGCAAATCCAGAAGAAATAGGGAAATTTGGAAATTTGGGCTGAATAATTAACATCCGATCAAATATTTCCAAGAGTATGATGCCAGTTCACCGAATGCAAAGGGTATTTCGTCCAAATAACTACATGAGCACAGAGAGGAATACGACGGGGTAGGCAAGAAGAGACACCCCAATCATTGAACATCCGCTTTTCTGAGATACTCCACTATTACTCTGGGATGCTCCGCTACTGCTTGTTGTCACACTTCCACTGCTCGTTACTTGTGGCGTAGCGACGACCTGAACGGGAAGGGTCATTGTCGTGGTCCCGACAGACGCAGAAAACTCCAAAGACTGATACACCGTTGTGCTGGATCTCATCAGATAGTCAGAGTCAGAGCATCCCGCGGAAACAGCGTTCGGACCAGCAAAAGAGCAAGTTTCGTAGGTTCCTTCGGAGTACTGTACTGTTCCAGATGTGATGTCGTCTGCTTCGGAGATGTAGTATCCAGATGCATTTTCGACGATTGTATCTGAACAAAAAGTTTAAGTTGTATGGCCCTTTTCATTGAATGTGTCAGATGTGCAATACTCACTAAGATAGGTAATGATGTTTCCCGCAACGAGCGTGTTAGGCTCAAGAGAACCGTCTGTTGCTATAGTTAAAATCGCATCGCTGACTAGTATTTCGCGTGAATACGTCGTTTCGGTCTCGGTCTTGCCATCGGATCCTGTTGCAGTACTGATCCCGACGATGGAAATGGTTGTGTAATCTTGTTCGAAGCCTGAGAGGGTTTCGCCACCGATATCAAATCCTTCGAGGTCGATCGTTTGGAGGACAGCGGTTACGGTTGAGGTTGATACTGCAGTTGGTGCGGGAGAGTCAGTAATTTGTTGTGGGTATGCCCAAACTGTATGAGTAAAACGACATCAAAATTTTCGTAAGAGTCATACTGAACGAGTTTGACAGCTACCAAGACAGCGAAGGAATAAGGAATAAGAGAGTGTGTTACGAAGGAGCGACATTATTGAAGACAGGAAAAAGATTTGTTGTTCTCTTTGATAGATTCTCGCCTTTTTATTCTCGCCTTTTTAATCATGAAGTATTTGGATCTGATGACTGTCGCTACTTGTTGGCAACTGGTTTCTATGTAGGTCCCGCCATTTTGCCAAGGAATCACAAGGATTGAACAGATAACGGTGCTGAGCTGAGGGGGTAAGCAGGTGCTTTTGAAACTGAGAATTGAGTGCAAAACAAGCAATAGGAAATGTTGAAGCCGAGGAAATGTTGAAGCGGAACATTGAGCAATGAACTAATTATAACAGACTTTCGTGAAACTTCGCAGCTGGTTATCACATGTACTATCTGCGCACGTGGCATCGTTGATACAGGTTCTGACTGTGAACGATGACCACCACTTCTGTACAACTGTCGCTGGCAAAGTTCAAAAACTGAAGGACTCAATGTCTAATTCATCCGAAGTCACCTCAAAATCAAATATCAAAATCAATGAGCCCTCTTCCCCTTGGCTCGTAAGCGATATCTCTTACAATTTGCTTTTTTTAAGGCCGCTGAAGCATGTTCTAGCTTGGAATCGCTTCGATAGCAGCAGCTATGGCCGTTCCAGCCGCCTTGTACTTCAGAAGAAAACATAATATCAAGCTACCTACTCGTCCCATTGCTCCCCGTCGCCAGACAACAGCGGGCACGCCCTTAAGGTCGTTAACGCCTATTCAATCAACAACCTTGTACTCAAATGTCGCTCAGGGCACATCCGGAATAAACTCAGTGAATATATCGCCTCTCAATCACGTCTCACACTCCTCATCAGCTGAAGTCGTAGGCAAAAACGATTTCAATCCGGCTTTATACACTATCGGCGCATTTGGGATCGCTACCCTTCTGGTATCACTTGGGGCCCTGATTGGAGTCGGGGCAGTGAAAACAACAATGAATGTTCAAGACGTGTGTTCGCTCAACTTCCTTCATCGACTTGATTCTGAAATCTTCAAACTTCAAAATAGACCCAGGAATTCGCCCGCGAAATGCGTCGAATCGTTTTGACTCGTATGCCTATTCTGTCTGCTCGAATTCATCGGGCTCTCGACAATGGCGATGGTGATGACGGCCCAGAGGATCCGACAAATTGGAACTGGGAGGATGCCGAAAAACGTCTCAAGGACGCGTTCGAAAAAGATGGGCTCATGGCATGGGCAGAAGTGGCGTTGAAGGAAATTCAGGCTGAGGAGCGTTTAGAGCGGTCGAAACGAAATGGGCTGGATGATGCGCACTAAAGGAGGGGATTGTAGGATATGGTACGTTTATATGGCTTCCGATATTCGTCCATTTGTTCACAGTCTTTTTCCAGGCCATGCGTCATCTGTTGTGATTCGGGCTCAAACTCATTCATGTCATTCTATTCGTCCCATACTTTTCCGACCAATAGACAATGCCTGCATTCTGCTTTTCGAAACCTGAGAATCTTCCTTATTGGCTCTCTCAGTGCCGTTCTGCTTTAGCTCGTTTCGTTCATATCTTCCTAGGCTTCTTCAAGTTGATCTTCTTTCATCATACAGGCCTTCGACCCGTGACAATATAAGCCAACTCCAACATGTCCTTTCCGGATAGTCCACTCCGCAGCGTTTCCGCGTCTGTCGCCCACTGAGATAATAACTTTTATCGTAAATGAGTTGTGCTTGTTGCCGCCCTTTGAAGATCATGAGGCACACGTTGTCTTGGTGTAT
This sequence comes from Lentinula boryana, assembly GCA_027886635.1. Lineage (NCBI taxonomy): Eukaryota > Fungi > Basidiomycota > Agaricomycetes > Agaricales > Omphalotaceae > Lentinula > Lentinula boryana. Next base: position 10,786 of record MU790688.1, on the reverse strand, counting down.
TGTCAGCTGCGATATCACTTATTTGTCTTTGTGAATTACGCTGAAGCTTGTATTTGCAACAGGTACTTCACTCGTGTTCAATCTTCCGGGGCGTATGATGGTTTTCGTTGATCTACCCCACATCCGGAAGCTTACATGGCCCATCCTCACAGATCACGTTCACTCTTTTCGTATTGAGCTTCGCGTATTCTTTTTTCCCAAAGCTCCTAGTCCATATTCTGACTTGAAATTAGTTCCCGAACGGTCAAATGACAAAGTACAATCGCAACTGCAACTGCATCATAATATTTCTCAAGCTATGCCATTGCCATTACTATGTTTCTTCTTCAATTCTTACGGTTTGTTTGCGATACCTATCTACTCCAAAAAAAGGTGGTTATCTTCTACCCGAATACTCACGGCGAGACGAGATGTATTGCATACATTAAGACTGACCCACGCCTTCGAGACGGGGCGAAAGTACGGTATATGAGACCCTATACAGCGTTCCCACCTTAGTTCTGGCAAATAGCACAGTCTCTCAATCAGCTGATGATATGTTTCTGATTTTTATCCTTTCTAGTGAAGCGAATTCCGAGCCAATCCAATTTGCTTTTGGGCCGTGCTGCGAATCGGCACTGCTTCGACTTGCATATGACCTTCTAGGGGTGGTCCAAGACTTAAAAAGGCAGAGATGCGGAGCGAAAGCCCCCCACAAGAGCCACTGATTCTCTCTTGAACGCTATAAATTGCGTTCAGCGCTCTCAGAACTCTCTTCACCTTAAACTCTCTTCACCTTCCACAACTCTTACCAAATCCTTGAGCCTCAAACAAACATGGGTCATCCGGAAGAAGTCGATGTCATCGTTTGTGGTGGTGGTCCAGCGGGTAAATAATTATTGTGTCGCCGGCGCCGTTGGCGCTGAATATATCCTCGCAGGTTGTGTCGTTGCTGGACGATTGGCGTATGCCGACCCTAACTTAAAGGTGATGCTCATCGAAGGTAGGTATCACACCATCGAACTGCGTCGTTTGCTAACGTCGTTCTGCATCAGGTGGCGCAAATAACCGCGATGATCCTTGGGTGTATAGGTGAGTGTTCGCTGAGCGTTCATTTGTCCTGTGTTTCCTGACACGTTCTGCAGGCCAGGTATCTACGTTCGGAACATGCAGCAAGATGGAATGTAAGTTTTTAATGACCTGCGACAGAAATTCGTACTCATTTCCTATTTGTTAGAAACGACAAGGCGACTTTCTACAAGGATACCCTGGAATCCTCGTATTTGAGAGGGAGGCAGAGTATTGTTCCGTGAGTGATATCCCCCTGGTTAATGAATATTGGGAAGCTGAGTTGACTTTCGCCTGTAGCTGTGCGAATATCCTTGGTGTGTATCAGTGTGTTGTTTCGCTACGACTTCCTCACTCGGGGCTTTGAAGGTGGTGGGAGTAGTATCAACTTCCAAATGTATACTCGGGTAAGCAGTGCACGGTCCAATGAGACTCGAGACTGACTTAAGCCAATTAGGCGTCTGCTTCTGATTGGGGTTGGCAAATGAAATCTCTTTCATTCGGACATGTTCTCATTCGCTCTCGCAGATGACTTCAAGACCGAAGGCTGGACCGCGAAAGGTCGACATCATTGTTCTTCGGCTTCATAATAGACTTTGCTGACATCGTTTAATCAGACCTTCTTCCACTCATGAAGCGAGTACGTCTGTTATTTGTGACCGTTCTTGGATAGGCCAATCTTGATGTTTGCTCCAGCTCGAGAATTACCAGAAGCCCACAAACAACGATAGCCATGGATATGACGGGCCCATCGCTATCAGCAACGGCGGAACGATTACTGCTCTTGCTCACGACTTCTTGAGAGCCTCTGATGCCATGGGAATCCCGTTCAGCGGTGAGTCCATGACTGGGACTGGAATTGTTTTCGTTACCTAATTTTTTTTCTACCAGATGATATCCAAGGTGAGTAGGATATAACGGTCTACGGATTGGAATTTTTACACAAAGGAATTGGTACAAGACCTCAACACCAGCCATGCCTCGGAGATTTGGGCAAAATACATCAACAGGCATACCGGACGACGAAGTGATGCTGCCACAGGTCGCGCTGTCTTCCCCGATAAGTGAAATTGTGACTGATTCTCTTATTTCATAGCCTATGTACACAGCGTAATGGACGTCCAGAACAACCTGTATCTGGTACGCGAGATTGTCGATATTGACATCGCACGTACTGATCCGATTTTGTTCGTTCGCTGTAGCGTACCAACGCCCGTGTAAACCGCGTCATCTTCGAAGGCAACAAGGCCGTTGGAGTGACTTATGTTCCTGCCAGAAATCGCGCCCATGGTGGACAACTGAAGGAAACTATGGTCAAAGCACGCAAGTACGTTGTACTCAGCAGCGGAACTCTTGGTACCCCACAGATCTTGGAACGTTCCGGAGTTGGCGATTCGAAATTGTTACAAAAATTCGACATCAAGGTCGTCAGTGATGTTCCAGGCGTTGGGTCAGTGTATTTACCTACTTTATCCGATGGAATTCTAAGCGTTTTCGTGCTTCTAGGGAGCAATACCAGGACCATTACACTACACTGTCGCGTAAGCTCTCGTCCTTGTCTCCCTTGGGCTGTTTCTGACTCGCACAAAGTCTACCGTGTCTCAAATGAGAGTGCAACGCTCGATGATTTCCTTCGAGGAGACAAGGAAGTGCAGAAGGAGGTATGAAAAACTGCCCCTTTTGTGACTGCGAGTTTCTCAAGATATTCTAGTTATTTGCTGAATGGGAAACTAGTCCCGAGAAGGCTCGACTATCGTCAAACGCTATTGATGCTGGGTTCAAGGTCAGTCTGTGCTCGCGAAATCGATGTTACGATTTCATGAAGAACCATAGATTCGTCCAACGGAAGAAGAACTCAAGGAAATGGGTCCCGAGTTCAACGAACTCTGGGACAAGTATTTCAAGGACAAGCCTGACAAGCCTGTTATGTAAGTCTTGTCGATTCGAAGCTTTACCCAATCATTGCTCACTGCGTTCAGGTTTGGATCGATTGTCTCTGGAGGTGAGAAATTTTCGACTATGGCGCTCGACAGAGGCTAAATCAAGGCTCAGCTTATGCGGATCATACTTTGCTTCCCCCTGGGAAGTATATGACAATGTGTGTTTGCTGTCTGCTTTCTTGCACACTCGTTTCTCATGAGAGTTTGATATAAATATAGGTTCCAATACCTTGCAAGTGTTCCAATACCCAGTCTTTCATTCTTTTGATATTCATTGCCTTTGATTAGGAATATCCGGCTAGTCGTGGACGTGTAAGATGCCCTTCTGGTATCTGAATTGCTCAAACACTGAATAGATCACAGATACACATTTCTTCCCCGAGCCCTTACAAAGCACCTACCTTCGATAGTGGTTTTATGAACCACAAGGCCGACTTCGCACCTCTTCGATGGAGTTACAAGAAGACACGAGAGGTCGCGAGGAGAATGGATGGTGCGAATCAAAATTAATTTTCGTGCTCATGTTCATCGACTAATTGCCTTCCTCTTTCATAGCGTTCCGTGGCGAGTTGACTTCTCATCACCCCCACTTCTACCCTGGGTCTCCTGCAGCTTGCAAAGATATTGATATCAAGACCGCGAAGCAAATTTACCCTGATGGGCTTTCTGTCGGAATTCATATGGGTAAGACGACTTCTTAAATCGTATTTTTCCTGACAGGGCTCATATCGTCCTCGTTACTTTCATTTAGGCACATGGCACAAGTAAGGATCTCACAATGAAGTTGAGGTCTGAGCTGATTTTAAATTTACCAAAGACCGGGATTTGAGTATGACGCGAGCAAAGTTCACGAGGACATTAAATATACTGAAGATGACGACAAAGCGATAGATGACTGGGTCGCAGACCACGTCGAGACTACATGGCACAGTCTAGGTATGGATATGTTTCCTGTTGGTATTTGTTGAAGTGTCTTACGAAGATCACAGGAACATGCGGTACGCAACCTCCTACACGCATCCTTTTGAATTGCTAAAGGCTGGATTCTGAACTATAGCCATGAAGCCTCACGAGGAAGGTGGCGTCGTTGATGGGCGTCTGAACGTTTTCGGTAAGATATTATCAGCTTTGACCGGACCACGTGGCGTAATGATTCATCTAGGCACCCAAAACCTCAAGTGCGTCGATTTGAGTATCTGTCCTGTAAGTGTCATACTATTGCGGCAGTATGGACATTTCTGACCATTTTGACTTAGGATAACCTCGGCACGAACACCTACTCCTCTGCACTGTAAGCTTTTGCTCTAGTTCATTGATTACACGTTTCACTCAACAAACCCAATACAGGCTCGTCGGAGAGAAGGGTGCAGATCTGTTGATCGAAGAGCTCGGTAAAGGTCACTATCACACAAACCATGGACGCTTACTAATTGAGTATAAACCACAGGTCTCAAAGTCAAGCTTCCGCATGCACCTGTTCCTCATGCACCCGTTCCAAAAGGTGTTCCAGGTACTCAGCAAGTGCGCTGAGCGATGGCAGCTCGTAGTTTCAACATCCAATGCTATTTTTCGAAACCACATCAAGACCATGCTGTAACGTATAACCAAGATGAAGATTCTCAACAAGGATGATCATGTATGTATGATATGCTATTCTGTACGATATGAATATTATTGGTGTACAAAATTCCTTTGTATATATCACAATAAATATCACTTGAGTCGCTCAATCTCCTCTCGTCCAATGCGCCTAAATATTGCTCCTTTATCGCTTCTATGTTTTCGAGCTTGTTTTGAAGCTTAATGAACATTTTAGTTGGAACTGACACTGCTTTTTGTTTCGCAAGTCCATTGAGTTTTGTTGACAACTTGAGAAACTAACCACTCGAATGTCCATGCCGCAGCCCGCTTATCGTTAGTATACATATGTATACCCGATATGTGGGTCCTTGTATTAGCATACATACCCGTCAAATAGTAATATCTGTCGATTGAACTATAGTACAAAGGTGAAGTATCAATTCAAATATTGAACAACACCTGCTAAACTAAGAGTACAAAAGATAATTTCGCATATAAGACAAACTTCACTCCATCAAAGCTCCCCCCTCTCAGAAAGTGTCTACGGGAAAAAAGTCTAGTGTTACAGAGCTACATAACACACACAGTCCAGTTTTCCGCGCTGAGGTCTATACGATTACACATACACGTATGTCCATGACGCAATCCAAAAGAGAAAACCTACTAATACTTCTGCCTTCATTGCTATTCACTAATTCAATATCAATATTCTTGATAATTGCCCTCATAGCTCGACGATCCTGTATCATACGACGCGCAAAACGCTTCGAAGGCTACACTTTCGTCTACACTCCAATTTGACTGAAAAACGGCGCGACCGTCACCATAATCGGAATTATGAACGAGTCCTGCACCATATTCAAATCCCTGCCCATTCTCATTCTGTGTACTCTCATATCTATTTCTCGCGTATTCATTGCCGGACTGCAAGTTATAATCATTTCTATGGTCAACTTGGGGCAGGACGGACGCAGGGTTGTAAGCCGTCGTCGGATTGAAGGAGGGAGAAGAAAACGAGGAGTAAGCCATCGGCGGAAGAAGCGAATCGGTCTGATATGCCTGAGAGGAGAACGAGTCCGATTGCGGGATATTGGACATGTAGCGAGTAGAAGTTAGATTGGAAGGACCAGAAATTACCCCATATGTGGCAGCCCGCTGGGTTTCTCGAGGGAGACTGTTGGGACCGAAAGGTGAAGAAGGATACAGAGAGTGAGAGTGTGCGAGACGTTCATGTTTATATTGAATGCCAGGTATGGAGGGATACGTTTGGTCAAACGTCTGTGGCTGCCTTGTTTCATCGACACCGAATATCGAGTTTATCTGCGCTGGTACTGAAGGCGCACCAGAACCTGGAGAGAGAGAGGAATGTGGACGGAGATCTGGATGAGGAAACGACGAATGAGAAAATTGTCTCTGGTCAACAAGCTCTTGCTGTCCATTATAGCTAGGATGGCGTTCTTGGGAAAGTTTAGAAGATCGCATGAAAGAAGATGAAGATGACGAGGTCGTGGAACTCCCAGTTTCAGGCGCTAGAGGAGGAAGAGACCGTTCACGGACAAAGAATTTCGCTGGAGGAGGCTCAGAGAATGAATTCACAACGGACTTGGTTCCCCTCGTCCTACGTTGCTTCTCATGGTCTTTCCAAGCGGTCGAAATGCTGTGGCCCAACGGTCCTTGAACCTCCGTAGACTGTTCCTTTCCCCTCCAATGCGCCTTTCCATTTCTCGTCACGTAAGCGTTGAACTCCAAAACAAGCCTCGGAAGGACACCGTGGTTTTCGAGCTCTACGCGCATCGCCTTCCAGACTACTTGTGATTTCTGAAATTCTGGACGCTTGGAGGAGGACCAGATGACACCGAATAAGGTCATACTGTTCAGAGTCGATGCACTATCACCAGGTTGGCTACGTGCTTGTCTGAGACGGGATTGTAGGGCAGGATGGTCCCAGGCGCTGTCGAAATTGGCGAAAAGGTCGCGAGCAAGGTTCTCCTCTGCCCGGGTGAGGACAGTCGCTTTCTGAGGGTTGGCCTCAAAAACAAGCATTCTAGATTCAGCCATGGGGGATCTGTAGGAAAGTGGAAGGGTGAGACGATCGTATCATCGAAGAATCTTGAGAAATCGGGACTAACCAAGGCAAAAGAAAGATTTGTTCGAGTTGTTCGAGTTCGAGGAGTTCCTTATATTCAAGAAGCGCGATTCGAAAGGAGGGAACTGAAGGATTGGACACTGGAGGAGCCAATTCTTATACCATTGTGCGCAGAGGTGACCTAACTTCCAGAATGAGGTTTGTAGCTTTCCGCATCAGTTCGATAACGAACGGTCGGGATTTCACCTTGCCTATACAAATGCTGATCGGAGAAAGCATGGTTCGTTGGTTGAATTGAATAAGGGCCATGATTGTGGTCGAAAAATTCACTCTTATGACTCTCACCGTCTCAACGGTAAGCCAGGAGCTCGAGGGTTGGAAAAATAAGCCAGCGGTTTGCCTCTTCTACTACGAAATTTGGCGAATTCAAGATTTCCTGGTCATCCTAGTGGTGACCGGACAATTTGGTCAGCCCCTCAGAACAGTATCGACGTGTGGAGAAGCTTTTCAGCGAGTCAAGCTGTTCACTAAGGATTAGATGAACGAACTGGGATATTTTAGGAAAAAGACAAACACAGACCATGGCCGAGCAAAACTGACCCGAGGGATTTCCTCCCAGCTCGACTGTATCCCATGCCAGCCGAGAGGGACAATTTTCAGTAGCATTGCATGTCATTGAGTTCCCCGTTGTTAGAGTTGACGTCTTGTGCAAATGAATAAGCCTCGATAGTAATCCAAGACATGCCATAAAACCTGTGAGCACATGGGAGAAAAGGACAATGGCTCGGATTTCATTGCCGCTGGCTATGTAGTGAGGAATGGTCCAAGCTCCTCCAGAGCAACCTCCAGTTACGTGCACAGGCCACATAAAAATGACATCTTGTTGAGAAAAGACCGTTAGATAGCTGTTCAAGCATTCATTCGCTGGTCAAGCTCAACTTCTAAATCAGACGACTAGTTCAGTAGGTTGGATAGATGACTATGACATTAATGAGTTACCATTATGCTCTACCTTTGAACACGCAGAGAAACCTGCAAAGGGAGTGGTACTAGACATAATCCATCGGGAAGTAAGTAGAATCAAAAAATCGGTAGTAAACAAAACTCGGCCACGTGGCACGACAATAGTCTGTACATCGACCCGAGAGTAATCTCACGAACCTCAAGCTTTACCACTACCTATCACAGCGATATCACTGTCATCCACATGGAGGATAATAAAATGGCAAGCTGGGCCTGGCTGTTGCAGCATCGAGGTGGTCAGCTGTGGAAAACTTGGACTGCCTTACCTCCAGCAAGTATTACGCAAACGAACGGGATCTGCTCAAGAGCACAATCAACCACGATGTAGTGATTCATTCTGCGTGCGAGGGAGCCAGAGATACCAATCAAATGTCGAGCAGGATAATGACGGCGGCGCTTCAATAATTTCTCCCAAATTTGAGCAATGAAAAGTAAAAATAAGCATTCCGTCAGTACTGCAGCTATGGAGAACACACCGCGATTTATCTACTAAATCCTCAAAGTAACAAGATACTGCCAACCTCTAGCCGCCGTGAATTGAATCAGGCGATGTGGTCTACTCACAACACCTTCTCCAGCATGTCCTTCCGACTCGCAGCAAATACCGTCGTAGTCGTCATGGTCGTACTAGTGGACCAAGTCTTCCTCAATCTCGTTTTACATCTTTCCGAGTCATTTTCAACGGTTCCCCATATAACATCCCCGGTGATCTTTCTTAGATGGTGTTCAGCGTCTTTTGAATTCGGCAATTCAACTTGTAAAAGGGAGATCTCGAATCCGTCTTCGGACGCGTCGTGAAATTCGTCGTCCGAGTCATTTTCGGAGTCAATGTCATTGTCCCCATCCTGACCTGATCCCTCCCAATCGGACTCAGAATCAGACTCGGAATTAGAGAGATCACCAGTGAAGTCGTGCCCAAGGTCACGAGTTTGAAGTGCGACAGACGATGCCACTTCCTCGAATCGCCAGACCTGGCATGGATGGATAGGGTATTGCTCGTAGGCAAGCTGGATCTACAGGTACACGCTTTACTATGGGGAAAAGGTAGAGATGTTGCAAACTTACTCTTGTTCCATCCTTATCACACCCATATCCTTCCATGTCAACCACATACCGACTATTAGGCCAACGGATTCGAAAGCAATTTCCCGTCAGCCCAGTAATATTATGCTTCTCATAATTAATCTCTTCTACAGCCCACGTAGCAGGAAAACCACTCCCTACAACTGAGATGCCGGTACGAATCCCGTCCTCGACCGTGACATAGTTGCTGTTCCATGCGTTCTGAATGAGGTAGCCACCGCCGTGTCCGAGGGGGGTGAAGATAAATTGTTGATTGGGTTTATTGTGTTGGGTCCAGCCTAGAGATGAGATGAAGGAATGTGGCTCAAGAGCAAGGAAATTTGTCGGAATGTGAACGAACCTATCAAAGTCCTTCCGTCTCCTTCAGAAAGATCAAGAGCTGTGTGGCTTTGGAGGTTGATGAGGCGATAAGTGCCGGGTTTCAAGCAGTGAGGATTCATGAATCGTAGAAGATGTGGTACACTGGGTAGTGGTAGCGTAAATGGAAGAGGATGTGAGTAGAGAAAGCTAGGGACTAACACGCTACCTCTACGTGTGTGCGGCCTGGAAAGATATGATTTTAAGGCGCTCTGAGATATTGATAAGATGATGATAGTACATTATTTCAATCTCTGTGGAACGTGATCGCTCACGGATACAACCCTCCTAATGAATATCCTCGCGCTCCAGACGGATTTAGTTATGAGAACGAATACAGTGCGAAGGCGTCATGTATCGTGTTCAGTACTGAAGTGAATCCAGCGCTGCATTTTCCTGACGCGTCCCTTGCTCGATACGCAATTCGATCTACTTTTTCTTCTTCCTTTGCATCCTCCACATTTTCCGGCAAGTACAAAGGATAATCCCGACGTGTTGATCGTTCTCTTGAGCGACGGAGCTATAGGGAATCACTGTGTTGACGTCCTGCCCGCGATTGCCACTGGAAAATTAGCAGGCATCGATAGGAACCATACTTTGCCTTTACTCTATGAGATGCATTGTGACAACCTTGTATCGTGTGTTTCCTTTTGTTGGTAGTCTGTTTATTCCTGCATGGCTTACAAATGTTGCCCATGCTCTTGAGACAATGAGTCCAGTTATGGAGGTGTGTTCTGCCTTTGTTTTATCATGAATGTTCTGGACCATCTCCTTAGGGCGTTGAATTTCTGCATGATCACTTTGTGGCGCACCGTATACGATACCGTTTCGCTCAGTCCAGAATATCGCTCAAAGTTTGAATCATTTATACAGGTCCTTTTCCTAAGTAACTTCCTCAGCTCGCGTGGTGATGGGGAATGGAAGGAAGAACTACGTCAAGACTTCCTACGTCCCCGATACTATACCATTGACTTCGAGTGGGCCGTCTGGTTCTCGCCAGACTCCGATCTAGTGACTCGCACTGTTAGTGGACCGCCACTCCCCTGGGACATCTATAAGTGCCCTTTTCCTCCTGAAATGCATGGGATGTGTGCGGTAAGTGGTGGCAATGCTCATCCAGAAGCTCAAGTTGATCTGACTGAGTCGGCACATTGTAAAAACGCACGTAGGATATCGAACATCTAGTTCCGGATATCCTTGACTTATTTCGAAGAATGTCTGTTGAAAGGGCTGAAGTCCCACTATCCGCTCGTAAAGCCATATCGGAGCTGAATAAAATCCGGGAGCAACCGCCTACACACCTTCTTCAGGCCTCGGTTGAAGATATACATCAGTATGATTTTTTGATGGACTGGAATGATTGGTGAATTCATGTTTTTTGGGATTATAAGGAGTACTTGAAAGTCCCATGCTAGCTCTTGGTACCGGTAAATTTCGATTACATTATTGATAGGATGAATTGTGCCTCTTGAGGAGACCGTTAGAACTGATTGATGACTGAGGATACCTTGCGGACTGCTCTTCCTTTCATTTTCGAATCACTGGCAGTAGAAACAAAACCAGACTAGGTCATCGATGATCAATCCGATGTACCTCTCTAAGAATTGGTCACCCTGGAAGACAACTTGTACATTATGTCGATGCAGTCTGCGACGTCAATCCTGCGGCA